>BLSH010521002.1:481378-504258 GCA_018402905.1 Glandirana rugosa
GGTCGACCACTTCGGGGTCACCTCCTGTTCCTTTCTTTTAACAGCGCTATTCCCCTGTTTAACTGCCGACTGTATTTGTGTTTGAGCTCCTACATTCATCCACCCATTGATTTTATGTCCTTTTCAAATACATATGCAATACGGGGACTCCTTCCTGGTAACTCTACCTGCTCACATATACCGCTCTTTAATCAGTTCACAATGCATTGCTGATACATAGCTTAAATTTTGTATTTTTCTACTTATCTGCTGCTTCGGGTGGTTCTGCAGGGGTTCTTAGATCCTCATATCTTCGTGTCCTCCTTGGGTCTTCTCAGGGCGAGGCATCGGCTTCACCAGCTGGTTCCCCCCTCGTTCTCCCTTACCTCCGCGGCTATGGTTTAGGGTCCCCTTACTCCCGGGTAGCCGCTCCGCCTCGCTCCGCTCTGCTTCGCACCGCTCCGCTCCGTCCTTCGGGCGGCGATCCGAACCTGCGCGGCTCTCCGGTTTCCGGCTTCCCTTCAGCCTTCAGCGTCCTCGTGCATGGGCCATGGGCGGGGAGTCCAGGTGCGTCGGCTCACTCTGACGTCCGGCTACGTCATCCCCCCCCCGGCCAAAGTGCCCAGTATTGACCTCTCATACAAGTCAGTGAGAATGCAAAAGCAGCTTGAAGCAGGGGAATTCCTTTCAAAAGATCAAATGTAGGACCTACTGGACGAGGTAAACTATTTAATTGCAATTGTCCATAAGCTCATTTTAGCATACCTAAAGCTCAAACTACTTTTTTTTTTACTCTTATGATAAAGTAGCAAAGGGTTAGAACCCCTATCAGGATTGTTTTCCAGTCTGTGACCCCAGACGAGATCCACTTTGTTTTGGTGACCTTTTTCACCAGGACTGAAAGTGATGGAAAATGCAAAATTTTACAGTTGTCACTAGAACAGGAAATGAGGAAGATCTTCCATTGCGGACACTTACTCAGTAAAGGCGGAGGCGAGTTTCACTTTTTGCAGATAGATCCTGTCACTTTCTGGTGTCACCAGGACAGGAAATGAGGGGAAATCTCCTGACTAGGCAGAGATAGCTAATTATATACTTAAGCCGGTGTTTGGACAAAATATCGAACCCATGTCACTTCCTGTGATGTGGGCATCGGCTGTTCTTCAAATCTGCGCATACTGCATCGTTGACTTGCGTCCAACTGACGTGGATGCACTCAGGAATCTGCATGTCACCGCCGATACCGCACATGCTCATGTAAATACACTAGCTAGTGTGAAATTGAAATTTTCAACATTTAATATTGGCGCCTAAGGAAATCTTGGTCAGCTTGACATGGCACTTCTCCCAAACCATAAGTGACAGGGACACCAAACTTTGGGAGCATGTTAAATGAGAATTCCAGCCAAACGAGCTTTGGCTGGACTTCTATGGATCACAGGAGTGCAGTTCGTTTTTGCATTCTTGTGACCCATGTTCAGCAGAGAGCGGTCTGAAATCCGCTCGCTGCTGACGTCACAGAAGTCAGTCCAGGCACCGCGTCATCATGACAGTCTGGATCCGCAGATGCCTGGACCCGACACCCAGCTCAGCCTCTGTGAGCCACTGAGAGCCAGAGCCCAGCCACCCCCTCCCCAGCCCAGCGCTTCAATGAGTGAGCAGGGGGCACAGCAGAGAGCTGTGACTGGCAGTCTACAGCTCTTTGCTCGGGGAGCTGTCAGAACCGAACAATTAACGGTGTTTGATCACTCGGTTCTCAATTGCTTGGTTCGCAGTACAGAGGCGCCGGGGACTGATGCTGCATCCACCAAGGTAAGTATGATTCCTAAAAAAAACAAAAAAACAACTTTTTTTTAAGGAGACCCAGAACTATGACATGGTAAATTACCTAGGCAAGCTGGCAGACCCCAAAATTGAATATGTTTTAGTCCTAGGTCCCCTTAACCTGCTCCCCACGTTTGGTGTCCCTGTCACTTATGGTTCGGGAGCAGTGCCATGTCAAGCTGACCAAGATTTCCCATATACGCCAATGTTAAATATTAAAAACATCAATTTTACAGTAGCTAGTGTATTTACGTGTGCATGCGCTGTATCGGTCGAGGAATTTGACATGCAAATTCCATAGTGCACTGATGTCAGTGCTGAAGTAATAAATGTCACCCTGTGCAGTGTGCGCAGATTTGCAGAACAGCTGATGCCACGTCACGGGAAGTGACGTGGGTTCGATTTTCTGCCAGGTTCAATATTTTGTCCAAACACTGGCCATAAATGGAGCAATTCTCTTTCTTGCAAGCATTGTTCGGGGAAGCTGTGTCTACCAGGAGAACACCGTTCTTTATTGCTAGCGGCTATAACAGCCAATCTCACTAACGTATGCATAAATCCAACTGGTTGTACCCAAGTTGCTTGATCGATCAACATGGTTACATTCAGCCTGCCCATGCATGGTTTGAGCCTTGGGCTGTTTCTACTGAACTGGCCGAGATTCAAACAGACTATGGCCGGCTTTAGCCTTCGTACATGTGGCCAGGTGGCTATAAAACCAGGAGGTTGAGCTGTAGTTTTACCACCCACCTGTAAAACAGGAAATATGGGTTCTACTCCTCTTTGGTGTAAAAGGTACAAAGCTCTTCTCTGGATTCATGTGCAGGGCAGGTTTGGGTAGTATGTACTTCCCTGTAGAGTGTACTACCAACTGAAGGCACTAGAGGGAGCATACTGTCTCTGCTCAATTTTATCTAATCATTCTATATATAAAAAAAACGAATGCAGCCTTATCTGATTGGTAAGCTGTGATTTATTACATTTTTGGTGTTGTGTTTAATACTGCTTTAAGAAACCAGGAATTGGGGAAAAACAGTAATTGTAAGTAAAAGCAAAAATTGTGTAGCTAATTATTTTATTGTGATTCCATATCCACATACAGAGCTGTATAGTGGTGTGATTTTTTTCGGGGATGGGGGGGGGTCCACTTTAAATATTGTTTCTCATAAAGCTAAGGCGACAATCTGATGACAATGAGCTTTTAATACAAGCATTACCCTCTGAGAAACTGGCCCCTTTATATAAAAAGAATCAAAATACAAGACTCGGCATACAAGGAACAGATATACAAGATAGCTGCAGCCTGTTAGAAGCAGAGGACGAGACACTGAAATCTTCCAAGCGCAAAAGTTCTTGCCTTCGCTCTAGGCTCACATTGGCACGATTTAGCATGTGATTTGACATTCAAATCGCATGCCAAATTGGCGGCAATGGCACTGTCTGAAACGGTGCGACGCTGCATTTGCGGTGCCGCACCGATTCCAAAAAGTATTTTCTGTACTGCTTTTGGCGACTTTGGGGAGCAATTTCCATAGACATCTGTGCAGCAACCCGCACAAATGTCTCTGAAATCTCCCCCGAAGTCGGGACTGACATGCGGGAATGAAATCTTTCATTCTTGCTGTCAGTGTGAACCTGGGTTTAGACAGCCATCTAACCTCAGACAAACTAATTAGCTGTAAAACACATTCAGGCTGTGGGAACTAAGCTTTCCTTAAGTAAATATTGCAAACTGTAGTCTCATTAATCAGTCATCAACTGTCACACATGCAACAGGGACTTTTATCATCACAGCATCACGCCACTGTGTTTTCTGCAATGTTGTGTTCTGAAAACTTCAAACTCTTCAAAACTCAAACTGTAAGTGTGAATAAAAAAACTCCTTATGATAGATAGATATATTTATATGTATGCGTATCTTTATTTTTAATTTTTTTTTTGTACACTAATATAGCAACAATCACCTTACCAATTTAATTGTTAAAATTAATCAATATCAGATAGCTATCACTTATGCTTTTACATGTCATAGCTAAATGTGAAAACTAAAGTCTCCTAAAAGCAGATATACAGATAAAGACATAAATTCGACTAGTTTAATTGGCTGAATATGTCTTGGTTTTAGCCTCTTGCAATCTCCTATATACAGCAGCCTCCAGACCGGGAGATAGAGACAGGACTGAAAGTCTTATGAGGTGTGCTGCATACAAATGTATTGGCAAGGAACTTGCTGATGGGAGAGAGTAGAGGGATAACTTCATCAACCTGCTGCTGCTCTTTTTCTGTCCAGTCTACAGGCTGGAGGTTCGGACGCCACTGTTTAACTTAATTGTAGCATCATCCACTAAGCTGTGCTGTGCAAGTCTCAGGACTGGACGGACAAATACAAATCCTTTGTCGGGTAGTAAAAATTTCATAAAAACATCATCAGTAACTAGCCATAAAAGTACTACTTTCAGTTGCCTTTGAGAGCTCCTAGCAGTGCTCCTTAGGTAATTTCTGTAGTGTATACAGATAGGCAGGGAGTGCTACTAAAGTATTGGCGGCCTATGGGTGGGACCATCAGAATGTATTAGGTAGAGCGTTAAGGTCCCATTCACGCCTGAGCATTTTGTAGCTTGAAGAGTGAAGCTACAAAACGCTGGAGAGGAAAAAAAAAATCAATGATTCTCTATGGAGATGGTTCACATCTCCACTCAAAAACGCCTGAAGCCAAAAGCCTAAAAACGCTTGAAGCTCAAACAAGTTCTGGGGGTATTTTTGTAGCTTGATTTGGGCGATTTCTACTGTTTACATTGATGACCTTTTGACCTGTACAAAATGGTAAAACGTGTGTATTTCTGCCTGAAAACGCTACGCCCAGGTGTGAATGCAGCCTAAGACTTTGTAGTTTGATGATGCTACAACAGATCTGCTTGCAGACCTGAGAAATGCTTCGCTGGCAGTGAGAGAGGCATAGGAGGCAGAGGGTGGGCATACTGTGTGGCATTCAAAAATGGATGAAAGTGGGTGTGGACATTTTGATATGAGATGCCTAATTTTAATAAACATGCCAACATATAGGGTCGCGCCTTTGTGGCTACGTCTGCACAAACTATTCTAGGACTACAGAGGCCCATTGTGGGTACCTGCCACCTGGCTGAGCATAAAGTAAAAACTGGTTTCTGGATGCCTGAAAAGCACTTTAAAGGCACACTTCTGTAGAAGAATGCTCAAGAAAGGCAGAAGATGTTGAATTCAAGCACACCACTTGCGGTGCTCAGCAAAAATGAGTACACCCCTTTTGAAAAGTAAGATTTTAATCAATATCTCAATGAACACAAGAACAATTTCCAACATTTTCACAAACCTGCATTTTATAGAACATTTGTTTAGCTCATTACATAAAAATAAGGTTAATATAACTTAGATTACAAAATCTTCAGTTTTACAGAAATTAGTTGATGCAGAAATGAATGTACCCCACGTGAAGTACATCTAGTATTTTTGTGTGACCTCCCTGATTTGTAAGGACAGCACCAAGTCTTCTAGGCATGGAATGAACAAGTTGGCTGCATACTGCAAAATCTATCATTTTTCCATTTTTCAAGAACGACCTCTTTTAGAGGCTGGATGGAGAGTGATTCTCAACTCGTCTCTTCAGAATTCCCCATAGGCGTTCCATTGAGTTCAGATCAGGAGACCTATTTGGCCACTAAATCACTTTCACCCTGTTCTTCAGAAAGGCAACTGTGGCCTTAGATGTGTGTTTTGGATCATTATGTTGGAAAAGTGCACGACGACCAAGGGCACGGAGTGATGGTAGTATCTTCTCTTTCCATTTAGAGCAGTACATCTGTGAATTCATGATACCATCAATGAAATGCAGCTCCCCGACACCAGCATCACTCAAGCAGCCCCACAGAAGGACACTGCCACCAACCACCATGTTTCCCTGTAGGCACCATGTATTTTCTTTGTAGTCCTCACCTTTGTGATGCCATACAGTTTTGAAACCATCAGTTCCAAAAACATTTATCTTGGTCTCATCACTCCAGAGTACAGAGTCCCAGTAGTGTTTTTCTTTTTCAGCATGGGCCCTGCCAAATTCTGGGTGGACTTTTTTGTGCATGGGCATTAGGAGAGGCTTCCTTGGTGGACGACACCCATGCATGGCATTCCTCTGCAGTGTACGCCGTATTGTGTCACAGGGAAACGATCACTCCAGTTTGGCTTTCTACTACTTTAGCTAACTGCAGTGAACTTGCATGGAGATTTTTTCAACCCTTCTCATCAGAAGACGCTCCTGTCGAGGTGTTGACTTCCGTGGACAGCCTAGATGTCTCTGAGATGTTTGCAGTTCAATCTTTGGTTAAATTTTTGTATCACTTTTGCTACAATATTCTGACTGATAAGTAAAGCTTTGCTGATCTTCTTGTAGCCTTTACGTTTCTTGTGTAAAGATATTTATTTTCTTTCTCAGGCCTTGTGACATTTCTATTCCATGTGGTGCTATTGCTGACAGCATGAAATGGAAAGGTGTTTTCTTTAAGTAACTCCCTTTTATAATCAACTGTCTGCTGGGCGCCTGTTTAATGAATAATTACTCACCTGTACATTGAATTCTTGTTAATTAGGATTTTGTTGTCTAAGCCCTGGTTCACATTGGTGCGTTTTGGCATGCCAAATTGGCGACAATGGCACCGTAATAATCGGTGCGACGCTGCATTTGCAGCGTCACACCGATTTCCAAAAGTCGTTTCTGTACTACTTTTGGTGATTTCAGGTGCGATTTCCATTGACATCCGTGCAACAACCCGCACAGGTGTCTCTGATATCGCACCTGAAATCGGGACTGACATGCGGGAATGAAATAGTGCATGTTCAGCTAAACTCGCACCATTTCATTTCCACACTCAGTGTGAACCTGAGCTAAAATGTAGCTTTTCTCCTGAGACTTTCATTGGGGTGTATTCATTTTTGCAACATGGTCTTGAATGAATTTGTTAATGGCCAGCATTTGTGGGAGTATTTTGTAGTATAGTGCCCCATAGCAAATGTTCATTCTGAAAGGAAAGTAAAGGTTTTCTGACAAATCTGTTGGGGTGTACTCATTTATGCTGAGCACTGTGTATATATGCATTCAATTCTTTACATGCATGCGAAAAAATGCTTTTTGCCCAGAGATGATCATTATCCACCATTTGCTCAGATTCACCGTGTCGCGATCCTAACAGGTTAGGTAAAGAGTAGCTCCATGTTTTTTGCAGGGGAAAAAAATTATCTCTGGCTGATCAGTGTACATTGCAAGATTTTTCTTTCACATTTCTACTTTCTGCTCTGAACAAAAAGCTGTATGTTCCTCCAAGTTTTTTTGGATACTGAATATTGGTGACTAACTTAAATCAACTGGTGAATTTGGGGTGCTCTGATGAGAAGTGTTGCAGTGTCCCCATCACTCTAGAAGTGTTTAAATTCTATATGAAACATTTTTGAATTACATTTTTGTTGCAGAGGGTGCCTAAAACCTGACCAACTGTGTAGGGCATACCCCCAGGAGCCATTTGCATTGACGTTCTAGAAAATTACAGTGGCTGCAGTTTGAAATGGAAAGAAATTTAGTAACATTAAATTATAATATGGATTGTGTAGCAACTGTATGTGCCATATTAAAATATATATATATATATATATATATATATATATATATATATATATGCATACACACATACAGTCAGGTCCATAAATATTGAGACAACACAATTCTAATCTTTTTGGCTTTGTACACCACCACAATGGATTTGAAATGAAAAAAACAAGATGTGCTTTAACTGAAGACTTTCAGCTTTAATTTGAGGGTATTTACATCCAAATCAGGTGAACGGTGTAGGAATTACAACAGTATGTATATGTGCCTCCCACTTTTTAAGGGACCAAAAGTAATGGGACAATTGGCTGCTCAGCTGTTCCATGGCCAGGTGTGTGTTATTCCCTAATTATCCCATTTATAAGGAGCAGATAAAAGGTCCAGAGTTCATTTCAAGTGTGCTATTTGCATTTGCATTTGGAATCTGTTGTCCACTCTCAATATGAGATCCAAAGAGCTGTCACTATCAGTGAAGCAAGCCATCATTAGACTGAAAAAAACAAAACAACCCCATCAGAGAGATGACAAAAACATTAGGTGTGGCCAAATCAACTGTTTGGAACATTCTTAAAAAGCAAGAACGCACCGGTGAGCTCAGCAACACCAAAAGACCCGGAAGACCACAGAAAACAACTGTGGTGGATGACCGAAGAATTCTTTCCCTCGTGAAAAAAACACCCTTCACAACAGTTGGCCAGATCAAGAACACTCCCCAGGAGGTAGGTGTATGTGTGTCAACAATCAAGAGAAGACTTCACCAGAGTGAATACAGAGGGTTCACCACAAGATGTAAACCATTGGTGAGCCTCAAAAACAGGAAGGCCATATTAGAGTTTGCCAAACAACATCTAAAAAAGCCTTCACAGTTCTGAAACAACATCCTAGAGTATGGAGAAGGAAAGGAACTGCTCATGATCCAAAGCATACCACCTCATCAGTGAAGCATGGTGGTGGTAGTGTCATGGCATGGGCATGTATGGCTGCCAATGGAACTGGTACTCTTGTATTTATTGATGCTGTGACTGCTGACAATGAATTCTGAAGTGTTTTGGGCAATATTATCTGCTCATATTCAGCCAAATGCTTCAGAACTCATTGGATGGCGCTTCACAGTGCCAAATGGACAATGACCCGAAGCATACTGCGAAAACAACCAAAGAGTTTTTTAAGGGAAAGAAGTGGAATGTTCTGCAATGACCAAGTCAATCACCTGACGTGAATCCGATTTGAGCATGCATTTCACTTGCTGAAGACAAAATTGTAGGAAAATGTCCCAAGAACCAGCAGGAACTGAAGACAGTTGCAGTAGGGGCCTGGCAGAGCATCACCAGGGATGAAACCCAGCTTCTGGTGATGTCTATGCGTTCCAGACTTCAGGCTGTAATTGACTGCAAAGGATTTGCAACCAAGTATTAAAAAAGTGAAAGTTTGATTTATGATTGTTAATCTGTCCCATTAATTTTGGTCCCTTAAAAAGTGGGAGGCACATATACTAACTGTTGTAATTCCTACGCTGTTCACCCGATTTAGCTGTAAATACCCTCAAATTAAAGCACATCTCGTTTGTTTCATTTCAAATCCATTGTGGTGGTGTATAGAGCCAAAAATGAGAATTGTGTTGATGTTCCAATATTTATGGACCTGTGTGTGTGTGTGTGTGTGTTTTCCATGAAAGTGCCATAATAGTTTTTAAGGCGGTTTGTAATAACCTAGTATTAAGCTAGCCTCCTCTGAGTGTGACCATAACAGCCTTGCTGTGCACGGGAGGTATACCATCTCTCCAGTCAATTATTGTATGTGTGATAATTCTCACGCAAGGATATAACTGACAGCAGGGCACTGGAGCGACGGGTTTGATGCCATCTTTTATAGCAGAAAATTATTGAACTACTGCCACGTGTATTGAACGATGTATGCAAATGGAAAATCCACTAACAGTATGTTTAGCAATTGAATAGAAGTTAAGCTTCTTACAAAGTTGTACCCTTGTTACTAAAACGAACGAGATCCTGACAGCTGGTAAATAAAAAGTCAAGTCACTTTGAATACCTTGGTTGATGTAAGCACATTACACTACCGTTGTCTTTCCATACAGCCTCTTCCTTCATGTTAGCGATGACAGCCTATCACTACAGCAAATCAGAAATGGTAAAGATTGTATAGAAAATACAATGTAAATGTCAGCCATCAAGAAGTCACTAGGCTAGCAAAGATAGGGAAGTGGAGTTTTTTGTTTTTTCCTCCAAAATGACTGTAGTATTTACAACTTTTAAGATCTATTTAAAATGTAGCGTTGATCTATTCATTGATGCTTCTTTACAGAACAAAATCCTAATACAAGATGATTGTGGAAGTTTGCCATCTAGGGTTGTCTAAAGCTGGCCATAGATGGTATGATTTTCTTTCTTTCAACCACGGGAGAACACAGTGATTATTGCTAGCGGCTATAGCCACTGACAATCGCATAAAAAATCCGACATGCTGGTTGTCGATTGATGGATCACCTTGGGTACAGTCAGCCGGCCTATGATGGTTTATTCTTGCTGAACAGTCTGTGGCTGGCTTAATTCGTTGTCTCGTAATCTATTTTAGTACTTGCTGAATCCTGATTTATGGCTGAATGTTTGGGGTTTTTTTTTTTCATAGCTGCTATTTTTTATTATAAGCTTTTTGAGATATATGCAGTTTACATACCCTGGCAGAATTTAAGATTTCTTGGCCATTTTTCAGAGAATATGGATGATAACACAAAAAACGTATCTTTCACTCATGGTTAGTGTTTGGCTGAAGCCAGTTATTATCGATCAACTGTGTTTACTCTTTTTATATCATAATGACAACAGAAACTACACAAATGACCCTGATCCCCATGACTCAGAATCCAGAAATGTCAGTGCAGCACTGGATGAAAGATGCAAGGGTCTGTCAGGAGTCCAGAAACTCATTGACCTTTTATACACACACACTAATTACAAGCAAACAGATCACAGGTGAGGATGGTTACTTTTAATTGCCATTCAAACCCCTTTGTGTCAACCTGTCATAGGCTACAGCAGAATAAAGTGAAGGTTCTGGAGTGGCCATCTCAGTCTCCTGACCTCAATATCTTTGAGCCACTCTGGGGAGATCTCAAACATGCAGTTCATGCAACACAGCCCAAGAATTTCCAGGAACTGGAGGCGTTTTGCCAGGAGGAATGGGCAGCTTTACCATCTGAGAAGATGAAGAGCCTCATCCACAAATATCACAAAAGACTTAAAGTTGTCATTGATGTTACAGGGAGCAATACACGGTATTAAGAACTCGGATATGTAAACTTTTGATCAGGGTCATTTGGGTAGTTTCTGTTGTCATTATGATATAAAAAGAGTAAACACAGTTGGTTGATAATAAATGGCTTCAACCAAACACTAACCATGAGTGAAAGAAAAGTTATTTATATTCTCAGAAAAATGGCCAAGAAATCACAAATTCTGCCAGGGTATGTAAACTTATGAGCACAACTGTAGATATAGAGATATACATATCAGGCATGCACCATTATCAGGGCCGATACTAGCATTTTCGTGGGTACCGAAATGCTCCCTATCCCGAAAACCGATACCGGAAGTGACATCTCCTTCTCCCCTCCGGCCGGATGTCTTCTGTCTTTCTCTGGTCCCTGCCTCCTCTTCCCCTCTAGCGTGTATAGATGGAGGAGGGGGTGCAGGAGTTAATGGTCGTGTATAGATGGAGGAGGGGGTGCAGGAGTTAATGGTCGGGCTGTGTGGAGGGAGGGAGCAGAGTTGGTGACAGTAAGGTAGGCAGCTGTGAGGAGCTCTGCTCACTCTGAGGCAAGGACACTTGGAAAACCTGGAAAGTTTTGTGAAGTGCAGAGTGGAGCCGGGCCCAGGATGCTAGTGAAGGAATGCTGAACCTGTATGCTGCCAACAGAGTACGCGGTGAGCACACTGCAACCTTCAGTGTGTGTGAGGCTTGGCTACAGCCTGACAGGCTCTGTGTGTATGTTGGCCCCATTCGTTGCCTGTATGTGGGTCCTCTGCCCCCTGCTTCTCCATAGAGTTTTTGTCAGAATTATTGAGAGATTCCTTCACATGGCTATACAAGCTGCTATAATTCCCAGCATGCCCTGTCACAACTCACCCACACCACCTTCCTATTATTGGTATAAGACCCCATGCATACAGGCCATCTCATGATTCTACTACTAGCCTGATGGTAGGCCCCTTCATTGAACTATACAACCCAAGGAAGAACTACAACTCCCAGCATGCCCTATTGCTCAACAATAATTATTATACAGGTGGCAGAGTATAAGACCCCATGGATACAGTAAATCCCATTCATTGGATGAACATATGATGGGTGATCCCTTCACAGGGCTAAACACCCCATGGAAGAACTACAATTCCCAGTATGCTCTGTTACTACTCAACACTTACTATATGCTACATGTGCCACTACCATAATAGGCTATCCTTTCATAAGAATGTATAGAGCTGCTGTTCCTCCAGCCACATAAAAACTACAAGTCCCAGGATGCCCTGTCATTACTCACCAACACACACCCTCTGTCCACTATTGCTAATAGATAGATATGACTCCTCCATACACTGCCTGGACTGTGTGTATGGATTTTCCATGCCTTGCTGAGGGGAAGCCTCTTCTCTGGTGGGCCCAATCCCTGCCTCCTCCTCGCCTCCAGGCCAACTGTCACATCTGTGTGTTGCATCCTCCTTCCCTCCACCAGCTGTCACCTCTGCTCCCATGTCTTCCAATGACCCTCCCATTCTCTCCTCCCCCACCCCCCGCAATCGCAACCTTTCCTACCCCATCCTTAACTACCCTGCTCTCACTTACCCCTCTTCTCCAACCCTGCCCTCACCCAACTCCCGAACAACCCTACCTACCCCTCTACCTATTCTACCTAGGCAATAGGTATCAGTAATTGGTATCGGTGAGTACAAAAAAAAAAGTATCGGTACTCATTGTTAAAAAAAAATATATATATTGTATCTGTTCATCCCTCCTCTTGGGCATGGAGTTCACCAGAGCTTCACAGGTTGCCACAGGAGTCCTCTTCCACTCCTCCATGACGACATCACGGAGCTGGTGGATGTTGGAGACCTTGCACTCCTCCACCTTCCGTTTTGAGGATGCCCCACAGATGCTCAATAGGATTTACCTTTACCCTCAGTTTCTTTAGCAAGGCAGTGGTCTTCTTTGAGGTGTGTTTGGGGTCGTTATGTCTCCGAAGGGAGGGGATCATGCTCTGCTTCAGTATGTCACAGTACATGTTGGAATTCATGGTTCCCTCAATGAACTGTTGCTCCCCAGTGCCGGCAGCACTCATGCAGCCCCAGACCATGAAACTCCCACCACCATTCTTGACTGTAGGCAAGACACACTTGTCTTTGTACTCCTCACCTGGTTGCTGCCACACACACTTGGCACCATCTGAACCAGATAAGTTTATCTTGGTTTCATCAGACCACAGGACATGTTCCCAGTAATCCATGTCCTTTGTCTGCTTGTCTTCAGCTAACTGTTTGCAGGCTTTCATTTGCATCTTCCTTCTGGGACGACAGCCATGCAGACCAATTTGATGCAATGTGCGGCGTATGGTCTGAGCACTGACCGGCTCACCCCTCACCCCTTCAACCTCTGCAGCGATGCTGGCAGCACTCATACGTCTATTTCCCTAAGACCACCTCTGGATATGACGCTGAGCACGTGCACTCAACCTCTTTGGATGACCATGGCGAGGCCTGTCCTGAGTGGAGCCTGTCCTGTTAAACCGCTGTATGGTCTTGGTCACCGTGCTGCAGCTTAGCTTCAGGCTCTTGGCAATCTTCTTATAGCCTAGGCCATCTTTATGTAGAGCAACAATTCTTTCTTTCAGATCCCCAGCGAGTTCTTTGCCATGAGGTGCCATGTTGATCTTCCAGTGACCAGTATAAGAGAGTGAGAGCGATAACACCAAATTTGACACACCCGCTCCCCATTCACACCTGAGACCCTGTAACACTGAGTCACATGACACCGGGGAGGGAAAATGGCTAATTAGGCCCAATTTGGACATTTTCACTTAGGGGTGTACTCACTTTTGTTGCCAGCGGTTTAGACAATAATGGCTGTGTTATGTTATTTTTAGGGGGCAGCAAATTTACACTGTAATAAAAGCTGTACACTAACTACTTTACATTGTAGCAAAAGTGTAATTTCTTCAGTGTTGTCACATGAAAAGATAGAATAAAATATTTACAGACATGTGAGGGGTGTACTCACTTAATGGCCACTGGTTGGGCACCCCTGTGTTGCTTGTTCCCAAAGGTGAACTTAGCCTTTAAGTCTTGGTGTGCTTTGATTTGTGCAGTAATCCACCAAAAAAAAGTTGCCTGTCATAAAGACCGGTTAGTGCTGCACACTCTGCTTGTGCAGGATGACTGGTCTCGTCTTCGCCCCTCCTGTAGTTTTCTGCCGGCAGCCTGTATTGGATGGGTTCTGTTGAGTCACTCTCACAGCTCTGCTCTCTGCACAGGTAGTACATCAGTGAAGATGTCGCTGTTCCTTTACAAGATAACTGAGTTTGTAAATTCATTTGGTGCACACATTGTGAATTGATATACTTTGTGGCTATTGGGACATGCAATCCAATGTGTTGGAGTTCAGTTTTAACTTGTACTTGCATAACATGTTACATGTTGTGCTGTAATTGATGGCGTCTGATTACATAAACTAACTAATGTCCATACTATGAACTATATCCATATGTCCTAATAGACGTACAAACATGCACTCAACCCCTTCTCAAAAGTGGATCAAACCAGCAATTTGGGGTCCCTGTATGTAACCCTTAAGAACATGGAGATAACATAAAAATTTGGGATCTGTGGCAAAAATGGAACCCGTATCCCCACAACTCCAAGGCCAGATTCCAAACTAGTAAACCTCCATGCAGATAACATTGTGAAGATTGAACGCGCTTCTTTATAGGGCAGCAAAAGTTTTCCAGTTGTCCCTGAATAGGCACTTGTGATTGAGGGTAATAAGTTGTGCAATGTCAGCGCATTGCAAGTGAAATGTGAGGACAGGAGGATTAAAGCTGACATTTATTTTCAGAGGTATGTATGGCAATAATTATATATTACAGATCAGTTTTTGCTCTGTGGCATTAAATTTTAAATAAGCCATGACGGTTCAGTAGTAATTTCCATACTGCCATTCTGATATATTGTAAAACCGCTAAATATGCAGCTGAAATCTATCTCTGTGAACTGGGTTTCTATTAAAAATATATATGTTTTTTTTTGTTTAGCTATTGCTGTCATCACATTTGTGCGTTACAGCAACACATGCAATTCTGTAGCGCACCTGCTCCATTGGGCTACTTTCACACTGCGCCACCTGTCCATTTGCATTAAAGTGCAGCATCGTTTTAGCTGCACTTTAGCGTTGTTTAAGTGGCTCTTTTGCGCCTCTTTTTCTGCCGCTAGTGTAGCGCTTTTAACCCCCCAAAATAGGGTTAAAACTCCAGTTTTGTGGCGCTTTTAAGGTGATTTGAAAGCGCTGCATATTCATTCCAACCCACCCCAAGGGTGCTGCTTGCAGGACTTTTTGGAACGTCCCACAAGCGCACCGTCCCAGTGTGAAAAAATGCACTGGAATGAATGTGAGACGGTTTTCAGGCGCTTTGCAGAGGCTATTTCTAGTGCTAAAGCGCCTGAAAACTGCCCCAGTGTGAAAGGGGTCTTCTAGTTAATGGCCTGCCTTAAAGCCTAGCACACACAAGTAGTTTTTTTTTTCTTTTTTTTTTCGTTCAACCCAGCAAGGCTGAATGAAAATAAAGCTGACTGCTCAGGAGGAGTCGCTGTATTAACCTATTCCCCTACCAAAACACTCCAGTCAGTGCTCTCAGCCACTGGCTGAGGACACTGATCGGGAGCCGATGGGAAGACCTTTTTCGGTGGTGTCCATTTGGCAGAAGCTGGCCAAACAGCTGGCTTCTGTTGGACCGACTGCAGTACACATGGGCCCAATGTTGGCCAGGTTCTATTGAACTGGCAGATGCTGCCCTACACTTGGCCCGTGTGGACTAGGCTTAACACAACACACGTTCACACACATCAATAGTTGCTACAGTGTGAATCCAGCCTTGCTGTATAGCCAAGTGGGCAATATCAGTATTTAAGAACCTGTAGCTCTACAACTTTCTCGATCTGCTCTTTACAAATAGATGTTCTATTAAAACATGTATAAACATCAGTTCGAAGTCCTCCCATGTACTTCTTGTTCCAGAAAGTCTGCCTGAACACACACCCCTACTCCCCCTTACCCCGCTAACCTGCTGCAAGAATGACGGCATTGTTCTGCAGTGCAATAATCTGATTAATTTACACTGCGGAACCACTCAAGCTCAGACATTATATACCACTCATGTAATTAGAACTAACACTTTACTGGCATTGAGCACACCGATATTTATATAAAATATACATGCCCAAATAGCCGATAAATAAATAATAAATAGACCAAATAGCCACACCAGCTGCCAACTCAATGACCTCTCTAGTATTACATATTAACACTTTAGTTTCATAACAGTATATTGTGTAGCCATGAGTCAACGCGTTTCCATTTTCGGCTTCTTTATAACGGATGAGAAAATTAGTAGTGGTAACTGAACATACAGAAAAAGAATAACACCTAAATAATATGTATATTGGGCAATAATATGTATTCCATAGTCAAATATTTGATTGTGACACACCTTACACGTTTGTGTAGAAGCCATGGGGAGTACCACTCAGGCTCACCCCTTATGACATGCAGGGATGTATTAGGGATGCACCAACCGCCGAAAACTTTCAGATCCCCATGACTAAGCTCCAGGGGGCAGAGTGAAATGTGTTGAGGGTTTGACCTGACTGGAGTCCAGCCTGAGGTTGCCACTCCAAGATACCTAGATGTGTGACTTAGGGGCTACCCCATTGTTCTTTGAAAACTATCAGTTGTCAGCGTTCTGCAACAGAAAAATGCCGATAATTGCCACCGAAAAGCGTGTGCGATTTTCTTAGGTCATGTGACTGACCGCGTGTGAATGCATTTCAATGGGAAGGTGCGTTTACACCACAGTAGAAGCGCAACAGACCAGTGTAAAGACATACATCAAATTTACAAGGGATGCATTTTTTCTTTCACACAAAAGCTCTTCAATTAAAAACTTGAATATATCAATACAATTATATGTTACTTTTTCGGTTTTGGTCTTTGTCTTCGTTCAAGTGCCTCCTGAATTTTCCTTTCGGTGCACCTCTAGGAAGTATAGATGATGATATTAGCAGTATGTATTTAAAGCGGCGCTCCACCCAAAAGGGGAAGCTCTGTTTTATTTGCTTAATTGACACCCCCCCCCCCCCTCGGCCGCCCCCGCCACCGGGGCATCCACAAAGCGCAGTTGGAAACTGACTGTGAAAGCTGCAAGGCACTTAGGCTTAGGTGCTTGGGCACTAAACACATCTGGTGCTTAGGTGTAGTTAGCCACGTTTTGGCTTTTATTTATTTTTTCTGCCAAAGTGCTGCTCTTCTGCCTCTAAACTCCTATAAACGCCTACAGTGTATGTGCATGGACACATAGGCCAACACGAAGGGGTGTTTAGAGGGGGCGTAAAAAAAATAAATCAAAAGTTAATCTCCTTGAAAATAGCTCAAGTATGCATGAGGCCTTAAAGCTCAGCTCTAAGTTGAACACTCAGGTGACGTGTGCTCTATTTGTATGTCAGCATGGTATTGCACCCTTAGGGTGCAAGTCCTTGATGCCTTGGTCACACACACAATGTAATCTGAGTGACGCTGGGCACCATTTAGCCCAGGAGGCCCGAGAAGCAAGAGAGAGGGATCAACAAGTTGTTGGGTTTTAAAAAAAAAAAATGCAGCCTTTGGCTTTTTGCCCCTTAATTTTAGTACATGGACTGTCTGGCTCTGCCTGATAACACTACTGTTGTATGTAAAAAGCCCTGTTCTTACTGCGTATTTATTCCTTTGGTTGGTCCATACTGTTGCTGACCCCAGACATTCAGAGGGCTGTGTTGGTACAGTGCCCTGAAAAAATATTCCTACCCCTTGACATTTTCCACATTTTGTCATCTTACAACCAAATATGTTGTTTTATTGGGATTTTATGTGATAGATCAACACAGTGGCACATAGTTGTGAAGTGGAAGGAAAATGATAAAAACTTTTCAACATTTTTGACAAGTTAATATGTGAAAAGTGTGGCATGCATTTGTATTCAGCCCCCTTTATTCTAATACCCATAACTAAAATCTAGTGGAACCAATTGCCTTCAGAAGTCACCTAATTTTAGTAAACAGAGTCCATCTGTATAATTTAATCTCAGTATAAATATAGCTGTTCTGTGAAGCCCTCAGAGGTTTGTTAGGGAACCTTGGTGAACAAACAGCATCATGAAGGCCAAGGAACACACCAGACAGGTCAGGGATAAAGTCGTAGAGAAGCTTAAAGCGGGGTTAGATCATGAAAAAAAAATCTGAAGCTTTGAACATCTCACAGAGCACTGTTTAATCCATCATCCGAAAATGGAGAGTGGCACAACTGCAAACCTACCAAGACATGGCCGTCCACCTACACTGACAGGCCGGGCAAGAAGAGCATTAATCAGAGAAGCAACCAAGAGTCCCATGGTAACTCTGGAGGAGCTGCAGAGAGCCACCGCTCAGGTGTTAGAATCTGTCCACAGGATAACAAATAGTCGTGCACTCCACAAATCTGGTCTTTATGGAAGAGTGGCAAGAACAAAGCAATTGTTAAAAGAAAGCCATAAGAAGTCCTATTTTTCAGTTTGCGAGAAGCCTTGTGGGGGACACAGCAAACATGTGGAAGAAGGTGCTCTGGTCAGATGAGATCAAAATTGAATTTTTTGGCCTAAAAGTAAAACGCTATGTGTGGTGGAAAACTAACACTGCACATCACTCTGAGCATACCATCCCCACTGTGAAACATGGTGGTGGCAGCATCATGTTGTGGGGATGCTTTTCATCAGCAGGGACAGGGAATCTGGTCAGAGTTTATGGGAAGATGGATGGAGCCAAATGCAGGGCAACCTTAGAAAAAACCTGTTAGTCTGCAAAAGGCTTGAGACTGAGGTGGAGGGTTGCCTTCCAGCAGGACAACGACCCTAAACATACAACCAGAACTACAATGGAATGGTTTAGATCAAAGCATATTCATGTGTTAGAATGGCCCAGTCAAAGCCCAGACCTAAATCCAATTGAGAATCTGTGGCAAGACTTGAAAATATCTGTTCAGACCCTCTCCATCCAATCTGACAGAGCTTGAGTTATTTTGCACAGAAGAATGGGCAAAATGTCACTCTCTAGATGCGCAAAGCTGGTAGAGACCTCCCCAAAAGACTTGCAGCTGTAATGGCAGTGAAAGGTGGTTCTACAAAGGATTGACTCGAGGGCTGAATACAAATGCACACCACACTTTTCATGTATTTTTTTTGTAAAAAAATGTTGAAAACCATTTATCATTTTCCTTCCTCTTCACAATTATGTGCCGCTTTGTGTTGGTCTATCACATAAAATCCCGATAAAATACAATTATGTTTTTAGTTGTAACATGACAAAATGCAGAAAATTTCAAGGGGTATGAATACTTTTTCAAGGCACTGTATATGCTAATAAAGTATGTCATATTTAGTTTTTACACCGTGCATTGCTGCCTCACATAGAGGTAATAGACTGTAAAGTTTTGAAAACAAGAGAGCCAATAATAGAGCAAGCACTGCAGTGCTTTGTACAATGCAGCACACATGCACTGTGCACACCAACAAGCGCACGCTATGGGCACCCACTGGTGTGAACAGCCCCTTAAAATGAAATTCCAAGCCGACAGCTAAATATTTTGTTGGAATTCATATGTGAGCTGCCAACCCATTTGCAATTCTGTTCAGTCTTTCTTTTATGATTCAGTCACGGCACAATTCATACAGGCATGTGTTTGCCCTGTTTCAGCAGTTTAGCTTTTCAGTTTGCATTCCCATCTCTCCACCTCGCTGGGCTTTTCATTACGTCAGAAAAGATGCCTCCCCCATGCTTTAGAATTTCTTTGCTGTCCATGG
Organism: Glandirana rugosa; assembly: GCA_018402905.1. Classification (NCBI taxonomy): domain Eukaryota; kingdom Metazoa; phylum Chordata; class Amphibia; order Anura; family Ranidae; genus Glandirana; species Glandirana rugosa. Next base: position 500,953 of record BLSH010521002.1, read on the forward strand.
TATGTAGGGGGACACGCACTGTGGTTCTTCCGGACTGCTGATGACTATAAACGGTGCAGACAAATAATTCTGGGAGGCCGTTTAGCAGCTTCTTCAGAATCTGGGAATAGTTGATTGATAGGTTACATTTGTCAATCTTCACAGATTGAAAAAGCATAAAGTTCATGATGGAGTTCTTATAGTACTGTGCAAAGGTGATAAACTGTAAATTCATAGCAACGTAACTAAAAATCGTGTTTTATACATCTTTGCCCAGTGCAGAACCAATGCCTTGTTTGCTGTGAAGTCCATTTACATCCTTGCCTTGTGGTGGCGTGCGCACGTGCTACTTTTTTTATTTAAGCTCTACATGTTGTGATGCAAACCACCACATTGCAGCAACACTGAGGTGAATAGAGCTGAATGAACTGACACTTGTGACATTTCAATAAAGTTGTAACTAAAATAAACAAAAAGTAAACAATGTGATGTGCTGGAATCCGCCCAGAGCACCCCAGCTTTCTTGCCCTAAACCTGCCAAAGGCCTGAACAGTTTATACTGTGCTCATGATGCTGCCGTTCTCAACCGGGGTGCCACCTGAGGTTGCCAGGGGTGCTGCCGCATCCTGGTGGAGTGAGGCATTCAGATCAGACCAAGCTCCCGCACTTCCACCTAACTGCAGTCAGGAAAGTAAAAGCAGTGTAAGGGGGAGGTGTCCTGAGCTCTCCCCACCTCCTCCCTACAGTGCAGTGCCCAGCAGTGGGGAGTGCAGGTGTAATATTTAAAAAGGGTGTGTGTGCTATATGTATGTTTATTACTTTTAATCATGGCTCCTAATCTTGTATGATCAGAATTGCTTTTTTAAGGCTTGGTCATGATAGCAGCAAGTACTGCTGCTCCTCTGAAACACAATCCAGGCATAAAAGAGGTAATATGTCGCCTCTTCAATGTGTATTTTAACCCAAAAACAGGACAGGAAGGCACATGCACCTAGTGTATTACCCAAAAAGGTTTTTATTCGCTGTAAAAGCAGATAAAAATGGATACTCACAAACAGGTCACATAACACACAACAAATGTCATAAGTATCAAAGGGGTGTACAGCTGACATGTTTCGGGGATGCGCCCCCTTCCTCAGAGGTTGGGCCATCTAACCGTGTCTGAGGAGGGCTGCATCCGGAACTAATACCATTGTCCTTGCTGCTTTCCACCAGGGAGGATCCAAAGCGCTGGAAGTTTTTGTCAGCTTGTATGTTTTAACCCCCTTAATGCAGCATCACCATGCCACAACCACGTGCATTGCATCAAGGCCGCATTCACCCGGGGGTATACTTCCAGCCGCGACCACAGCATGTCCCTGGCTGCTGCCTCTGCAGCTAGAGGGGGAGCAATTAGTGGTGGAAAAACCTCTCAACTACATGGTTTTACTGACCCCTCAACCTCAGACGTGAGCAAGCTTATCTGCGTGCTCTGTGTAGGGCTGCCCTACCTACAAAAAAGCAGGGAAAGTCCCCAACCCTTTTTAAAATTGCATCACACTGAAATTGCACTGTGTGTGCCAATGCGTAGGGGTACAAATTAATATGTATGTTTGTCGGTGTGTCAGAAAAGCATGTGAACCAAGCCTTAGACTGGATTGCTTTTGAGTCTAAATTTACTTTTTAAGGGTGCTGTGACCGGAAAAAGGTTGAGAATCACTGTTCTGATGAATGAAAGCAAATCTATAAGCGGAGCCTACTATCAGTAAAAACGACATGGTCATTAGATTCAGAGATTTAGAGCTCAACTTTAATGCAAATTATTATTATTATTATTAATATATATTTATATATAATTTCTGTTTCTGTACAAAGTTAAAATCTATGTTAAACTTCACAACCACTTTCTCTATTCGCTCGTTTTGGTCTGTTAAACATTCCATTTGAAGGCATGTGCTATAAATGTTTCACACTTGTTGGTCCTGCCAGAAATCCAGCGTTGTCCTCTGCAGTCCTATCTCAAAACATGTTATCAGTTTTAGGATTAAAGAATGTTTGGTTATGTTTTATTGGTCATTTTAATGTGATGCGCAGCTTCAGTGTAAAATATGAAGGTTTGGATTGAGGAAAGAAACGGGAAAAACTCAGGATTTGCATATTCTGTAGGTTGCTGTACCTCTTCCTTACCGGCATATTGTAATAATACGCCGGCAAGGTGCACTCCCCATCCTGGGTGGACATCATATGACATCCTCCCGATTTTGCCGTTCTGTCTCTTTACTACGTGATTGGCTGTGTCCAAGCACAGTCGGTGACATGCACAAACCTCCATGCACGGTGCTCGTACGCTCCGATCGGGGACGAGGCTTGTCACCCTGACACAGCCTGTCCCCGATCGTGGTAAAGAGCCAATGAAATTGGCTCTTTACCGCATGACCGGTTGTGTCCAATCACAGCTAGTCACAGAATATCAACAAACCTCGGTAACAAGCTGTTACCGTGTTCTCCCCCTCAGACTGTACGTGTGAGAAGGAGATTGCGGTAACAACTAGTTACCGCTTACTGTACACACCAAGCACAATTATTGCGCCCCCCCAGTAATAAAGTGGACCTGTCACCACCCCATCATAGTACCTGTCACCAGCCCATCAGAGTACCCAAGTACCTATCACCAGCCCATGCCTCGTAAAATCTATATTGGGATGTTTACTTTTCCAAATGGGGTAATTCTGTTGTCCTGGTGCTCCAGGATCTTCAAAAGTGTGAAAGGTAGGAATGAAATTAGATGTGTAATTTATGCTCCTAGACTGCCTGTAGGTACTGCTGTTGGATCTCTCTGTGGCCAGGCTGTGTAAAAGTCTCACACATGTGGCATCGCCATACTCTGGACGAGTAGCAGAATGTATTTTGGGGGGTAATTTTTGCTATATACATGCGATGTGTTAGAAATATCTTATAAATTGACCACTTTGTGTAAAAATAAAAGCGCTTTCATTTTATTTACACATTTTTCGAAGACTTGTGGAAAATATAAAGATTGTGTAGCGTACATATATCGTTTTTAATGGGGGGTTTTATGTAAGACGATGAGCAGGTCTCATACCGCTACGGTGTACACACTCTGAAAATGTGTCGGACCGGTGTCTCTCTAGGTTGTCGTCATGGATGTCCGTCAGATCCTCGTATTTAATGTGTAGATTAAAGTAAGGATGGAAAGTGTGAAAACTTCTAGGACCTCGTGGTCCTGTTGTCTTAATGGGGTAAACCTTTTCATTTGTAGGGTTATATCTAAAATGCTCCGTACCCGACCACTATCCATGAACCCATGAGACTACCCGACCACTGTCC
>BLSH010521002.1:515765-528230 GCA_018402905.1 Glandirana rugosa
TACATATATGGCAACTCCACCTCCCCTCTTCCCTACTCTGTCATTCCTGTATAGTGTGTACCCTGGTATAGTTATTTCCCAGTCATTTGAATCCTTGAACCATGTCTCTGTAATTGCAACAAGGTCCAAGTTATCCCTAGACATAAGAGCTGTCAGTTCACAAAGCTTGTTGCCTAAACTACGGGCATTAGTGCACATGACATGACAAACACAACTTTCAACTGCTTCCTTTTTATTAACAGAAACTTCAACTGAAGTGACCACCTCATCAGCCCAGTCATTACCAACATGAATCCTCACATTTGTTTCAACCTGCTGGGGACAGAAACTCTCCTCAACAATTATATCTCTGTCCCCATTTCTCAGTTTAAATGCATGCCCAAAAAGTTGCTAAATTCCATACCAAGAAGCTCAGTGCCCTTGTGTGAGGGATGCAGGCCATCTCTCTTGTAAAGTTCTAAAGTGCTTGCATACTTGGCTGCTCATGCGGGTTTTCTATATATTTGTTTTAGCTGTGGCTTTTTGAAAATGTAAATGATTCAGAAATGCATTTAGAAAATTTCTGTAAGTGACATTACTGCGAGATTCTGGTACTTCCTGTGTTAATGGGTAGAATCTACATGGTACTTTCACTCCTCTCTAGCACAAAAGGGCTGCTGTAAATGGACATGTTGCTGTTCTGGACTAGGAGATATTTTATAACACATGATCATTTCTACAGCTTTGTAATATGTCTAGTTATTCAACTGGGAAACGTCATGTATGGAGGCAAGGCTGGGCCTTGTATTGGTGGGTAAAAGGCTACCAGTTCATGTTTGTCTCCTTAGACCAGCCATGCACGGTTCGAATCTCAGCCGGCTCAGATGTTCGATAATATTGAGGACTCATAGAGGGCCACTTCAGTATAGTCCAGTGTTTTGCTCTTAACCATTCTTGGAGTCTTTTAACTCATATTGGGCATATGGGGCTTTCTCTCTAGCACTCAGAGCGGCTGTTTGCGGTACTGCACGTTCCCTGCAGGTGTTTTTCGGCCTCTAGTGTTCAACGGCGACCATATTGGAATCCCTAAGGGAGCTTAACATGCTAGGAGCGCAATCTGCGCAAGGGGCTTTTCTGGACCAGCTGTGGCGGTCTTTAGTGAATTCTCCCCAGGGCGGATGTCATCAACAGGCCCCCCTAGAAGCGTCTCCCTTCTCCTTGCTTTTCAAGGGAGAATTTTGATCCGGAAGGTCCCTCAGACAGAGAAGAGGATCAGGGGACGGCAGCTGCGTGTTAGCGTTTCGTTTCCGCCATTATAATTGGTATCGCACTACGATGCGATTTAGCCAGGATGGCGAATCGCTGATTTCTGCGCATGTGGTGTGGTCCTACAAGCCCCCTAGGGTGCCCAAGGCTTACCCATATGATCCTTTTCCTGATTGCCTTGTTTGTTGTAAATGGCATCCGCAGCATTCCTTTTAGCACAGCGGTGTAGTGGGACTTGGCCTGGCAGCATAATGCTTGCTGGCTCGGATCCTAACCATGACCTGCCTGAGGTTTGCACGTCCTACCTGTGCAGGCGTGGGTTTCCTTCCGGTGCTCCGGTTTCCTCCCACACTCCAGGGGACTTAGGTCCAAACGGTTCGCTACTCGCTATCCCTTGAGGAAAGCTTTTTGAAAAAAAAGAAAGAAATGGGAGTCGCCTTGGTGTCGTGCCGATGATCCGCTGACAAAGACAGAGGCGCTGTTAAGGTCACTCTTCCTGGTGGCAGGCTCTGCGGCCAGCCCTGATGTTCGCCATGGCAGTGCAATATCTGTCTGAGCGTATGGCGGAGCTCCAGAATCTTCTGGACTGCTGCCGCCTGCTGGATACGCCGCAGAAGGCTGACTTTTTGCTCCGAGGTCTCATGTACCTTGGTGATGCGGCCGTTTGATTTACTGCCTATGTGATCCAGGGTAGCGGTGTTGCTGTATCCTTAGACGGGTACTCTGGTTGCGTTTTTGGTTCGGTGACCATGCTTCCAAAAAAAAAAAATAGGTCTCGCAGACCTTCCCTTTTAGGGTGGACGTCTATCCGGTCCACGGTTGGGTGAGATCATTAAGGATTTCACAGGAGGCGAGTGCCCTTCCTCCCAGAGGCGTGCGTTTTCGCCGTAGACAGGGGCTCCCTACCTCGGGTCAGAAGAGGTTTTTTTTCGCGCCCCGTTTTTCGGCGCAGCGGGTAAAGGGATCCGCCCCGGTAAGGTCGCTGCAGGGGCTGGGTACCGGCAGTGGCAGCGCGAAACCAACAAGGCGGAGGACAAACCTCCTCAGCCTGATGGGTTGCCTCCACCCGGGGCTTCGGGTGGGGGACGTTTCTAAGTTCAACACTCTGCCAGTCAGGTACTTCCCTTCGTCTTAGGGATCCCGCAGGTACGCCGGGAGGCCCTCTTTGGGGCTGTACAAGCACTCGAACCAAGGGGTGATCGTGCCAGTGCCTCCAGCGAGAGGTTTCGAGGTTTTTTTACTCACATCAGTTCGTGGTCCCCCCAAAAAGGTGGGGGGTCCCGCCAGTACTGGACCTGAAGGCCCTGAACCGGTATGTTAGGGCGCGGAAATTCCGGATGGAATCTATCCACTCGGTTGTAGCCACCCTCCATCAGGGGGAATCTCTGGCGTCTCTGGACATCAGGGATGTGTACCTCCATGTACCTATCTGTCCACGGCATCAGCATTTCTTTCGCTTTGCAGTGGGACACCTCCATTATCAATTCATGGCACTCCTTTTCGGTCTAGTCTCAGCTCTCGAGTTTTTCACAAAACTGGTAGCTCCGGTATTGGCGTTGCTGCGACAGAGGCATTGCGGTAGTAGCCTACCTAGACGACCTGCTCCTGTGAGCGGAGTCCGCCTTGGCTCGGGAAGAGAATATGAGGATCACAATGACCTCGCTGCTGGACTTCGGCTGGTTGCTCAACCTGCAGAAGTCGACGGTGTCTCTATCCTGTCGCCTGGAGTATCTGGGCCTGTTCCTGGACTCAGAGCAGACAAAGGTTTTTTTTTTTTTTTTTTTTTTTTTCTCCCTTGGCGGCTTCCGCAGGCAAAGGTTTTTTTTTTCCCCCTTTGGCGGCTTCCGCTGTGAGACGACCTTCTGTCTCAGGGACCCATTCTGCACCCTTCTTTACCCTCGCTGGCTTTGACAGCTTGGCTATTGAGTCCCAGGTGCTAAGAGACAGGGGAGTCGCTGACTCAGTGATCCCTACATTGTTGAAGGCTCGCGAGGTGTACTTCTCGCAAGATTTATCACTACACCTCGAAGGCTTATATAGCTTGGTACGAGGCGGAGGGTCTTAACCCTCGCTCTTATGTCATGTCCAGGGTCCTGACTTTTTGCGGCAGGGCCTGAACAAAAGACTGGCTCTGAGCACTCTCAAGGGCCAGATATCGGCTCTGGCGATTCTTTTTCAGAGACCTTTTGGCTTCGCACTCGTTGATCGTACCTTTGTACAAGGTGTGCGACATGTGGCGCCTTGGGTGAAGGCTCCAATGGCTCCGTGGGATCTGAATTTGGTGCTTTCTGTACTTCAGAAACCGCCCTATAAAATAATCAGGGAGATTTCCTTACAACTGCTGTCGCAGAAGGTGGCCTTTTTAGTTGCGATCACTTCCGCCAGATGGGTGTCTGAATTAGCAATACTATCATGCAAGTCTACCTACCTGGTCCTGCATAAGGATAAGGCGGTCTTGCGACCCTCTCCTTCATTCCTTGCGAAGGTGGTGTCTACCTCTCACATTCATGAAGATATTATTCTTCCTTCATTGTGCCCTCGTCCATCGCACTCAAAGGAGTTTGAGTTGCATACTTTGGACGTAGTGGGGGCCTTACAAGTGTACTTGACTGCTTCAGCTTCCTATCGAAAAGCTGATGCCTTGTTTGTGCTGTCAGAGGGTCCGCGCAAGGGGTTGGCGGCCTCGTCGGCTATGATTTCTCGTTGGATCAGACAGACCGCGACCCATAAGTATTCTGTTCCGGGCAAGGTTCCCCCTTTTTCCGGTCACGGCTCTTTCTACCCAGGCTGTTAGCACTTCCTGGGCTTTCAGACACCAGGCCTCGGTGTCACAGGTGTGCAAGGCGGCCACTTGGGCCTCAGTTCACACTTTCACTAAGTTTTATAAAGTTGATGTGCTTGCATCTTCGGATGCTGCTTTTGGCCGCAAAGTTTTGCAGGCGGCAGTGTAGGCGCGTCTGGCGCCTCCTTAGAGGTTCAGTTGGGTACTGTTCGCGTTTACCCACCCCTCTTTTTGACACAGCTTGGGGACATCCCCACACGTAATGGAGAACTGCATCTGTCAGTGAAGAATAGGAGAAAAAGGGATTTTATTAAAACTTACCGTAAAATCCTTTTCTCCGAGTTCACTGACAGACGCAGCACCCAACCCTCTGTGCTCTGTTCTTATACAGCTTGTGTACGAACTGAAGAGCTATGTTATGAGGGGATTTTATGTGGGAAGAGAGGACGGCCCCGATGGGAGGGGCCAGCTGTTTCTTTTCCCTGCCTAGTTAACTCCTAGTGAGACCAGCATAAAAACCCACACGTAATGGAGAGCTGCGTCTGTCAGTGAACTCGGAGAAAAGGATTTTACGGTAGGTTATAATATCCCTTTTTTTTCTCTTGCAGCCATGTCCAGAGCAGTTGGCTTTACTCGCACAGACCTTAAACGTCTTAATTCCAACCATAGTCACAGGAACATCAAGCTGCTTTCTTTGTAGCCTTTACCTTTGTCAGGCTGGTCTAAACTTTTCTTTCTGATCCTTTTTTACAACTGTCTCCTTTGCATTCTCTGTTCCATGTGCAGTGTGGTGCACACGATGATAGTAAACAGCAGACTTTCTCCAGATTAAATAGGCTGGCTGAGTACAAGATTGAGACATGATGCAAATTACAGAAAACAGTTTGAAATATTATTATACAGGATTTATATAGCGCCAACAGTTTGCGCAGCGCTTTACAATGTAATTAGAGACAATACAATTCAGTCCAAGAGGGTTAGGGGGCCCCTGCTGCTGCAAGCTTACAATCTAATAGGGAATATCACTGTGATCTAATTTTTTTTAAAAAAAATTCAAGGGCTAACAACAAATCAGCCCAGAACATCTTTGTAGAATAAGCAACAATTTAACATTTTGCACACTCTTTGCTTTGTGACATACCAACGTCATGCAAGTATACATGAGACAGTTGATCTTAAAGTGGAGGTCCGCTGTCCCTTTTAAAAATTAAAAGTCAGCAGCTACACATACAGTAGCTGCTGACTTTTAACATTAAGACACTTGCCTGTCCTGGAGTCCAGTGATGTCGGCACTACAGCTGATCTTCGGATCGGCTGGTCGAGTGCTGTCGCTGCCATTGAGGTTAAGGGAACCCGGAAGTGTAGCCCTTCGGCTTCACACCGGGCCCCGAACCGCCGCTGCGCTTTTTCACTGGCCCGGTTGGCGTAGGATGAGGGAGCCAGGCTGCTGACGTCAGCAACCGCGGCCTGGGCTGCCGGATGTGGGGAAAAAGACACCTGTCAAAGACAGGTATCCTCTTCCCCCCTCCGCCCTGAAAGGTGCCAAATGTGACACCTGTGGGGGGGGGGGGTTCCGATGGGCAGAAGTTCCCCTTTTGGGTGGAAATCCGCTTTAATGTCATTTTTCAGGCGGAATGAAGCATTATTTCAGTGAGCTTTAGGCGTATCAAGAAATGTGTCCACATTCGTAGCAGGAAGGATGCAGCACTGAGCTGAATTAAAGTATTACTAAATGCAAAACTTTTTTATTTAGCTTTGGATAGAGTAGAGTGGAATTAACACTTGTCAGTTTTTATTGCGGTCTGTGCCCCCGTTTCTCCCTCTTTATTTGTCCTATTTACCACTAATATTGAAAGTAAAAAAAAAAAAAAAATCCCAAATTTTGGAATGTCCCCAGAAAAGTAATAGAGGGGAAATCTTCCAATGGGGACACTAGTTCTGGTGACCTGGTGGGGCCCCAAGAAATTAATTTAATTTGCAGGGATTTCCTCTCGCTTCCTGTTTGGCTATGGGACAGGATGTGAAGTGAAATCTCTGTAATGGGGCACAAATGCTGAAAACCTAACAGGGATTATAGCCCTCCCCTTACTTTATCCAAAATTAAGAAAAGTTTTGCCTATAGTTCTGCTTTAAATGCTGTTGCCATTACTACTCACATATAGCTCATGTTGCTTTTAGAGTTACAAACCAATTATGGTGCAATATTTTCCCAAATAAGCTCTCAGGAAATGTTTGTGCTGTCCCAAAATGTATTAATTTTCTTAAGTGTAACAAATCCTTTTAGTTTGATCTGACTTTTATCAGGGCCATAGAGAAAGCTATACATTTTACATTTAAAAACGGCAGTCGCTGATCATCTTTCACTGAACAGTAGGATACCACTGGGAGTCTGGGAAGAGGTTTTTATACAGTGAACAGTCAGCAAGTGATTAAAGGATTCTTGCAGCTTACACACTTTAGAAGGAGCTGTTCTCAATAGTGAGCTCTTTTTCCTAGAAGTTCATCTTGCAAATCACCGTTCTTTCCCAAAGAAGGCATGAGGCACTATTTAATGGGTTATTTTTCTGCACTGATAAGCGATCGAGGTAAAGAACCATTTATGCAGCATCCAATGCTTATGACATGAGCAGTAGAGCTTGCAGTTACCTTGATTATCTTAAAGTGGATGTAAACCCTCACATATACCCAGTGAAGTAAACCCCCCATCGATGATACACAGATGAAAAAAATCCTCCTACATAGGTTTTACTTGTTTATATGCAGTTTTCTATTCCCTACACCCTTTCAAAAGGGCAGATAGTGTTAAAAATCTCTCCATCTATCAGGAGCACAGAGGAGGGGGCAGTGAGGCTGCAGCTGCAGTTGGTGTGTGAGCGCTGATTGGTGGAAAGGAACACACACCCCTCCTACTGTGTTGTGAATTAACGAGCTCCTTTCTGAGCTCAATGCCCCCCCCTTTCACACGCACGCACGCACACACACAAAACTTATCTTGTGTGTTCTGAAAACTTCTCAGAAGTTACTCATGGTGATAACAGAGGAAGGAAGCACCAGAGAGAAACAACACTTGCTCGAGCTTTGGAGAGAGATAAGTAAACACTACAGATGTATGTGCTTTGCTCAGATTCCATGTGTGAGATTTACAACCACTTTAAGGCTTGGAGCAATTACAAAAGGAGTAAAAGTATAATGAAAGACTTTTGGTCCAAACCAATCAACGCCAATTGCGTGTTTTTTTTTTTACCAAAAATATGAGGAAGAATATAAAATCGGCCAAAACCGATGGTGTTTATAGCGGCGATCAGAAATGACGCAGAGGTGATCAAATACCACCAAAAGAAAGCTCTATTTGTGGGGAAAAAAGGACGCAAATTTCGTTTGGGTAAAACGTCGCACGTCGAAAATTGTCAGTTAAATCAACGCAGTGCCGAATCGCAAAAAGTGCTCCGGTCCTAAAGGGGGAATTCCTTCCGGGGCCTAGAGTGGTTAAACAAAAACAGACTGATAATTTTGAAGAAAAAAAATGTACAGTAAAACCTTGGTTTGAGAGTAACTCAGTTTGAGAGCATTTTGCAAGACAAACAACATTTTTAAATAAATTTTGACTTAATATACAAGCAATGTCTTGATACAAGAGTAGCATCACGTCACAACTAAGTATAAAAGATAAAATGCCTCTAAGTGTAGCATTATGGTTACATTTTAATGAAGGTACAACATTTAGCAACTCACATGGTTGATGGGTAAAGAGGCACATCTAAGTATGCAGGCGTCTGGGGTAAAGCTGTCCACATAGACCTTCCTCTGCACCACCATCAACGTCAACCCTTTCACGCTGCACTCAATGGGCGCTTCAAGCCTCGCTTTCAGATTGCACTCCTGCAGGGTAGTCTTCCCAGTCACGATTGCAGACTGACAGCGGTGAGAACCGGCGGTGCAGAGTATGGTCTATGTGGACAGCTTTACCCCATATGCCTGCATACTTAGATGTGCCTGTTCTAATCGTCAACCATGTGAGTTGCTAAATGTTGTACCTTCATTAAATGTAACCATATTGCTACATTTAGAGGTGCCTCTCTTCTCTTATATACAGGCGGTCCCCTAGTTACAAACATCCGACTTACAAACGACTCCTACTTACAAACGGAGGGAGACAACAGGAAGTGAGAGGAAATTTCCCCCTAGGAAGGGAAATTCACTCCTGTAAGAGTTATTATGGGAAAAAGTTGTCTCCACTGATGCTTTATCACCAAGGTTTGCTTCCACAACAACCCAAAATTTTCAAAATCCAATTATTGGGACAGGAAGCGAGGTGAAATCTTCTGAACAGAGCCATAGACAGCAAAACAAACATTACAGGGGTGTTACCCCTTCCCTATGCTATCCAAAAAGCTTAAAAATAGTTATTTTGGCTCAAGCTACACTTAAAAAATGTACCTGTTCCCACTTACAAACAAATTCGACTTATGAACAAACCTACAGTCCCTATCTTGTTTGTAACCCGGGGACCGCCTGTACTCTGTAGTTCCTGCTGGATTTTGCTTCTAATCCCCTTGTTGAGGTGGCCTTTTGTGGATGAACATTTTATGGTTACACAACCTATCACATTGCTATAATCTTTATATGGACTATAAACTGAAAGACTTATGAGCAAATGGTTGTGGAATGAATCATCTGAGCTTCCCTTATTTCTTATGGGGAAATTTGCTTTGATATACAAGTGCTTTAGATTACAAGCATGTTTCTGGAATGAATTATATGCACAATCCAAGGTTTTACTGTATATTTTTTACTTTCTGCTATAATACATATCCAAAAAAAATGTAAAAAAAAAAATTCTTCAAGTTTAGGCCAATATATATTCTACATAATTTTGCTAACAAGTTCTAATAAGCATATATTGATTGGTTTGCTCAAAAGTTCGTGTCTACAAACTATGGGATGGATTTAGGGATTTTTATTGTTTTTAAGGGTAATGGGGATCGGCGGTTTTTAGCGGGACTGCGACATTACGGCGGACATATCTGATCCGAAGTGATGCTTTTTGGGGACCAGGGACACCATATAGTGATCAGAGCTAAAAAATGCAGTGATCACTGTATAAATGACACTGGCAAGGGAGGGGTTAACATCAGGGTCGATCAAAGGGTTAAACTTGTTCCCTGGAAGTGTGTTCTAACAGTGTGGGGGATGGACTGACAGCTCTTCCTGATTACTAGGAACAGAAGATCTGTGTCCTCCCCTGTCAGAACAGGTGTGGTGTTTTGCGCAATAGAGGCGCCTTGCCGCAGTATATATGGGGTGGGTGGTCTTTAACTGGTTAAAGTACAACCAAAGGCAAAACTTTTTTTCTTTTTTTTTTTTTAGTTTTTGAATAGAGTGGAGATGGAGTAGAACACCTGTCAGTTTTTACTGCTTTCTCTGCCCGTTAGGGAGTTTCCCCCTCCCTATCTGTCATACTTACCATTGTCATTGAAAGTGAAGATAAGGGAGATAAGAGGAGAAATCTTCTAATGAGGACACTGGTTCTTGTGACTGGGAATTCCCCAAGGGATTCCCTTGCTTTGGAGGGATTTGCCCTCATTTCCTGTTGTAGCTATGGGACAGAAAATGAAGGGAAATCTCCCCAACGGGACTGGCAAAAAATAAACTGACCGAAGTTATGACCCTCCCTTACTCTATCCAAAATGGAAAAAAAATACCTATAGTTCTACCTTAACACTCCCTAGCCTGGGGTGACAATGCTGATGAGTACAGTTGTCACAATAGGACAGCAAGTGAGCTAAAGCGGAGTTCCACCGTATTTTTACATTTATTAAAAGTCAGCAGCTACAAAAAGTGTAGCTGCTGACTTTTAATAAACTTACCTGTCTCCCAGTCCATCGATGCGGCCGGCATGAGCCACGGATCTCTCCCCCTCCCCTCCACTGTCATTGGTGCTGTGGGCACCCGCCCGTGACAGGAAGCGGCTTCATGGCCGGGTGCGGACTGCATATGCACGAGCGGCGCTGCGCTTTGTGATTGGTCCCGAAGTCCTGTGTCCCAGAAGACTTCGGGAGGGAGGGAGGGGGAAGGAGACCTTCCACTTCCGATCGCCTAAGGCGACCGGAATAGAAGTACCCATAAAAAGCGGGTATCCATACCCCCCTCCTCCCCAAAAGCTCAGTTTCGCCATCAGGAGCTGGGGAGGAGGTCTTAAAGCAGAAGTTCTACTTTTGAGTGGAACTCCACTTTAATGGCAGAATCGCTAGCTTAACATAAAAGGGGAAAAAAGTGTGAAGGAAGAAAATGAATGCAGCCACCACATAAAAGAACTGGGAAAGTGTATTACTATAAATTTCTTCTTGGGTTTAGATACGCTTTTAAGATCTATAGTCTGGGCACATGCACTTTAAATTTAGATGTAAAATTAGAAGTTGTTGGCATTACACAGTACAATCCTACATCCATTGATTTAATTTATGGGCAGCTGATATGTAGTGTAGGAACCCACCCACTAGGGGTCGACAGATTATTGGGGGGCCGTTATTCACATTTTTCAAATAATATCGGACAGAAACTTACCGATATTGGTCAGACCTCCTTCCCCCCTGTTCCCATGCAGCCCTCGCTGCAGTCTCTGCCATTCTCTGTCAGTGGTACGGTGGGCAGCAGAGAGATGACATCTCTCGCTGCCCGCCTCGCATCACCGATGTTCTGCTCCTACAGCAGAGCCGCGAAGGCTGCTCTTGACAGAGCTGCGGGCAAGCACAGAGATGGTTGCGTTATCTCTCACCATCCACCTGCATGTGGAAGTTTACCCGCTCTGACACCACTGGGGAGAAGCTGCCAGAAGTAGTGCAAGTAGTGACAAGCTGCATATGGGCAGCAGGTGACAGTGGCCAGTGACGGTGACAAGCTACATATAGGTGACAGGTGACAATGGCAAGTGACATGCTGCATATAGGTGGCAGGTGACAGTGGCAAGTGACATGCTGCATCTGGGTGACAGTGGCAAGTGACACGCTGCATCTGGGTGGTAGGAGACGGGGGCAGGTGACACGCTGCATCTGGGTGGCAGGTGATGGTGCTGTACAGAATACCTGCACCTGTTATCGGCTATCTGCCTGAAAGGCGCCTGAAAATCTGTATCTGTATCGGCCCTGAAAAAACAATATTGTTTGATCCCCACTCAGTTATTATGTGTTTGCTTACCCTCTACATTACTACAATATATTGACTGACAGCACAAGTCACTTAAAGCGTAACTCAACTTTTGTTGAGAAAAAACATTCCCCTCTGGGTGATCTATGTACGTTGCAAGGATTAATAACCTTTATTGCAGATTCTTACTTTTTTTTATTCTGAAGAAATCACTGTTCCTCTGTGCCGAGTGGGTCTAATGGGATTGGTTTCATAATTATCAGCTGTGGCAGCTGCAGAACAACTCCAGGTAGCCATATTGCATTTATATAAAATTACAGTAGCTGCAGATTGAAAAGGAAATATAATATTTAATAACATTCCTTTACAATATGGCTTGTATCGCAATTGTACCCGCTATATTATATTTGCCATTTTTTTCCCCACGAAAGTGGAGTTACCCTCTAAAGTACACTAGAGGAAGATTGTGCTGCATCAGGGGAACGTAATTTTCCCTTCAGATCTGCCAGCTGTGACATATTGACATAATGAAGAATGGCCTGCAATATACAGAAACTTTCTAACTTCTTCACCTGGCAGCAGCAATTAGGGGCATTAAGAGATCCTAGAATACTGGTAGTCTTTTTAGACCATGTTTTATCTCTTCTAAAATTGTAATGAAATTATTTGTCCTTTGGGTAGACAATGCTTAGTGGAGTAGTTTTATCTTCAGAAGGGTTGGAAAGGTTCAACTGTAGCTGGACCTGCTGGCTCCTGATACTAAACCCTACACTCCTAGATCTTGACAGCCTGCTCAGTTATAGTACATGGTACTTGTACAGCATTCAGAATGATTTTTTCCTACAAACCTTGGACAGAAAATTACCTGTTTAGAAATGAGGACATTAGTTATGTCATGGACTAGACTTGCTCCCTAGTATAGCCTTTCTCAAACTTTTTACTCTGTAGGGACCCTTAAAATAATTGTCAAGCCCTGCAGAACCCCTGATAAAAACAATTTTACCTTCAACTCCTGGTATATTGAGTGTGGTGTAGAACCTTGTTAAGTATAAGAAACGGGCACGTCATTGTTAATTTCACACCCATGCTGCATTGCTTTTTTACACCTTCAAGCTCTATACCAGGGGTCTCAACTTTTCGAACAAAGGGCCAGTTTACCGCCTTTCAAGTTTTAGTGGGAGGGGGTAGAAAACGTCCTAGGCCCAGCATGAGTGAAGAATACACATGGCCTCAGGCTTGGTGGTCAGTAGGAGCAGTATTGCCCTGTCATTGGCATTAGTGGAAGTAACAGTGAC
>BLSH010521002.1:542599-556795 GCA_018402905.1 Glandirana rugosa
CCCCCCCCCCCCCCAAGTGCCCTGTTGCCATGTGGTCTCGGTAATCTTCCACTTCCTGATCGGCGGCACTCCGCATAGCTTCCTGTCTCGCCTGGGCTCATGGGAGATGTGAGTCATCATTTCCCATGAGTCAGTGGGCATCCCTGAGCTGTAAAATCACGTTATTTCCAGACAGGAAATGATGCGATTTTGTGGGGGAGAGGCATGTTATCTATGTTGCCATAACAACGGGGCGGGACCTTCCTCCATCGCCGCCTGTTATGGTAACGAGGCATACACTCGAGTTTGATCTAGGAGACTCAAGGAGGATACGAGAGTGGGCTTCACATGCCCACAGCTAAGATGGGAACTCCCAGTAAATAAAAAAAAAATCAGCAAAGTAGGTACAAAATAAATAGATTACCAGAATTTAAAGCTATCAGTTACTTTATTTATATAATGAATACTAACTAGGTGGATGCCAGCAAAAAAAAAAAAATTATGTGGATGGAACTCCGCTTTAATTTTGTTTCGGAGGATGGCGGAGCCCTCTTTGCTATTGGAGGAAAAAAAGTTTAAAAGCGAAGTGTGGAATTTTAAAAAACACTCATTCGCCTAGGTTTAATGCAGCATCAGCCCCCTGCTGAGCTATTATTTCACACTCTTCATTGAGCAGGGAAGCAGTGGCTGTCAGTTTTGGCCCTACTTCTCATTTAACCTCTGCTTACATAATAGCTTGTTCGCGGTAAGAGCTGTGAAAATGTGGAATAGACTCCCTCAGGAGTAATAAGTAATCACCTTTGATATTGTTGATCCAGGGAATATCTGATTGCCCTGATTTAGTGGTTCCACACCTTTTTTTTCACTTGCATAACCCTTGGAGAGTTGGGTTGGGGGAGGAGGCCGCATTTTAGGCCTCATGTACACTGCTGCTAGTAAACAGACGTTTAGGGGCAGTTTTGCGGGGTTTTTTTCAGCTGCCCCTCAACTCTCCTCTGTTACCTTATCAGTACATGTACACAGGGTCATTTACAGTCATTTCTAGGCAGGTGAGGTTAGAAGCATTTGTTGGAAAGCAAAAAAAAAAATGTGCTTTCGGGACGGATGTTCAGAGGCATTTGAAACGCCAAATGCCTGTAACAGCTTGTAAACGCGCCTAAACACGGTAACTCACGTCAAGGAGCGTTTCATTTACAGACGTTTTTCATTTTACAGAAGTAAAAAACGCTCCTAGATGTGAACGCGGCAAAACAGCCGTTTTTAAAGGTCGGTTTCTAGCTGTCAAGTTAAATCGTTCAGCAGAGGTTGTCAAACGTCCCATGAACAATAAAGAGGAAGTAAACCCTGATGGTGTTTACTTCCTCTATATTCCCCTGCAAAGTAGAAGTATAGCCCATTATGTGTCACTTACCTGCAAACGAAGCCTGCGATGTCGCCTGTGCAGACAGCGTCCATCTTCAGCTGCGACTCCGGCTCTGTGACTGGCCAGAGTGTGCGTGCAGGAGCTGCCAGTCATGGCAATATCTCAGTGAAGAAACGGCACTGAGCATGTGACGAATGACGTTGGCAATGCGAGTATGCTGTATATCTCCTAAACCATGCAGGTTAAGGAGATATGCAGGGCAACTACAGGTAAGCCTTACCTTAGGCTTACCTGTAGGTTAAAGTGGTTGTCACGGGTTGGCAACCACTTGAAGCCTTAAAGTATAATTTAACCTTAACACATTAACCAATGTATTAAAATGCACAAAGCTACACAAAAATGGTGGTGTGCCTCAGGCAAGTATTGTTCATTTGGGGTGGCCTTGAGAACATGGAGAGTAAGAGTGTAACAAACTATAAAAAAAAGTTCAGCGCAACTATGTCAAACTTGCATAAAAGTAAATACACTTGTGTTAATATGACTCAATATAAATTAAACAGTGATGATATCAGTCCAAAACACAAAAATTTAAATATATAATATAGTCCCAATTATTCATGATATACACCACAATGTGATAAGTGGTACACTACTCTTAACCTTGTCATGTGAACCTCACCTCCTAGGTGAAAAATGTGCTCACCTTCTCATCAGACTGCCGTTTTTAAGGTTATGTGCTGAGCCACGGCTATTACAGATATCGCTAGATTCCCCCGTCAACACAGTGTTGACAGGGGAATCCCTCCCACTGAGTTATTGTGTTCTGGTTGGGAAAGCCGGCCCCACCTAGAGAACCATGTTATAACCCCTAGCTATAATCGCATGTAAAATCTGACAGGCTGGTTGTACCCAGGTTGATTGATCAATCTACTTGGGTACATTCAGCAAGCCCATACATGGTTCAAATGTCAATGGTCTGCTTAATTCTGGTGCAGCTCCATGTGTTTCCAAAGTCTTAGTGACATTATTATTTGTACTACCTTATTGTAAAGCACTACCAAATGTTAAGGATTGGCACACTTTGGATTTGGAAATGCATTGCTAGTCGATAATGATTTTCTTTTTTTTTTTTCCTGCCCTCTTTCAGGAGTATTTGCTCTGCTGCAGGCATATGCTTTCCTCCAGTACCTAAGAGACAAGCTGACAAAGCAAGAGTTCCAGACGCTCTTCTTCCTGGGAGTGTCTCTAGCTGCTGGAATTGTGTTCTTAACTGTGATCTACTTGACCTACACAGGTAATACACACAGTATTTTCTGGACTTATTTTAATTATTAGAAAAGGCTTTTAGGTATACATTATGTATATATGCATGTAAATATTAGGCAGCAAGTGAACATGTTGTCCCTGAAATGTATGCGTTGAAATCAGAAAAGATAGGCAATCGTAAGGAATGGAGCAACTTTAATAAGTCACTCAAATTTGAATGACCAGACAGCTGGGTCAGTGCATCTCTGCAGAGATGCAGCTCTTAGCATTAGGATGGGATGTTCCTGGTGTGCTGTCTTTCGGGTCTACAAAAAAAGTTCAAGGAAGGAAAAGCAGTGAATTGGTGACAGGGTCATGGGCGGCCAAATCTTATTGTTGCACATGGAGAGTGAAGGCTGGCCCATGTAGTCTGATCCAATAGAAGAACTACTGTAGCTTGCGTTACTGAAAAAGCTAATGCTGGTTCTGATAGAAAGGGGTCAACACACAGTGCATCGCTGTTTGTTGCAAATGGAGCTGAAAAGTTGTGGACTAATCAGGGTGCCCATGCTGACCTGCGTCCAGCCATAAGCACCCAAAAAATGGGCAGATGAGCATTAGAACTGGACAGCAGAGTAATGGAAGAAGGTGGCCTGGTCTGATAAATCACGGGGCGGGGGATTTGTGCTTCTTGACTGAAAAAAGGTTGAAAAACACTGGTATACAGTATATCGGAGAAAGTACATATATTTTGGGTTCTCTTCGAACTTGCATACTTTGGTTAAATGACAGTATTTGTGATCCAGTTTGGTTAAGTTTGTTTCATTGTATTTTCAACCACATATGGTTTCTCCTAATGTGCTTGTGTATGTGTTAAGCTCAAGCAAATGGAGATTCCCACTATGTACCTGATTAGGGTCTTTCCTGAAAGCTTTGCCTTGGCAGCTATGGGAAAATGAGGTTGATTTAATAAAAGCAAATATACGGTGCACTGCAAGTGCGTTTGCTCTAGATCTAAGGGGAAGCTCTGCTGATGTCTATCATCCAATCATATACAAGCAAAATGCTATTTTTTTTTTCCTTGCATGTGATTAAAGTGGTTGTTGAGCCACTTTGTAAACTACTCACGATCCCCTCTGTTAGAATGCCTCCTATGCTGCAGTGTATGTTCTTTGAAGGAAAAAAAAATGCCCAATTACTACCTGATTCTGATTTTAGAGCGGCGCTCGCGTGACTCCTCGCTGCTCTCTCTCCCGATCTGACAGCTAGAGTGGGAGGAGCCGAGAATCCCCCGCTGATGTCAGTTGGGAGAGAGCCGAGAGGTCAGCCGAGGAGGGAAACAGCGAGGAGTCACGCGAGCGTCGCTCTGAAATCTGGTAGTAATTAGCATA
Source organism: Glandirana rugosa (assembly GCA_018402905.1). Lineage (NCBI taxonomy): Eukaryota > Metazoa > Chordata > Amphibia > Anura > Ranidae > Glandirana > Glandirana rugosa. Next base: position 546,578 of record BLSH010521002.1, read on the forward strand.
TTTTTTACAAAGAGCAGACAGTGCAGCATAGGATGCTTTCTAACGGGGGGGGGGGGGGTTGTGTGCATTTTCTACAGTTATTTCAGCAGTGGGGGGGGGTTACTGGTAAGAGCTGACAGGGAGGGGAGGGGACAGTGGGGGGCTGTGGATGATGGAGGCATGTAAACTGACCACAGTGTCAGGGCTCAGCAGCCCTGATAAATTGTGGTCAGTTTACAGGGGGGAGGACAGAGCCAGGCAGGATCAGCCAGGTATTTCAGATAATAGAAGGGGCCAAATGACACAGCACAAGTACTGTGCTGTATAACATGCTTTAAAGTAACAGATTCAATTTTTTTAAGGCTAAAGCCTCGTACACATGGGACGACGATCGTACACAACAGGTCGTATGAACGACTGTTGTATGCAAAATCGATCTTTCGTGTGCGCGATTAGAACAGCCGGCATACGACGGTCGTACAAGGAGAGTTGTATAAGCAGACTAGAAAAGTTGGTCATACCAACAAGCGGTCATACGACCATTGTATCGTGTGTACAGAGCAGTTGGTACAACAAGTTGTATTGTGCAAAACACGCATGCTCTTAAGTCAGGAACGGCCGGATGCTAATTACATGCACCTGAACATTCTTTCTGTGGTCGTACGATCCTGTAGTGCAGTCAGCATGCAAGTTGCATTATCCAACATACGATTTGAGATGATCGTACATACGATCGCCATCCCGTGTGTACGAGGCTTTAGCATTCTTTGCAAAGTGAAGCTTTACTTCCTTTACGAAGCTCTGGAGCAAGTGCACTTGCAGTGTGCAGTATATTTGCCTTTAGTAAATCAATCCCAATAACTCCACTTCTTAGTAAGGGCAGGTTACTATGCTGTCCTTTAGAGTCCTACATGAGACTGCTGGAATTCCTTACACAATGTTGTGGGTGCATATGAAGGCAGTTTTATATGGAGTTTGTTTTTTTGGTTTTTTTTTTGGTTAGTGAATGTAATAACTGTTTGCACTTACATTTCAAGTGTTTTTTGAATTGCTTTAGTTCCATGTGGAAAAATTAGACTTTTAACCACTATTACTACAGTCAATTTCATACACTAATTTAATAGATTTTAATTTCATTCAACAAGCACCTGCATAGGCTCGAACAAATGGTTTAGATGTCACCTAAGTATAGCTGTACAGATAAGGCGAGGCCTACACAGCTAGATTTCTCTCATTCAGCCCCATATCTGTGCTAAACAGCATAAATGGAGGAATCTCCCTTGTCAGCTGTAGTTTTCTGGCAGCTGCAGCAGCTATGGCTTTCCAAATACCACAGCAGTGGCAGCATCTGATTGGATGCTCTCACTGTGCAGCCATCAATTTTCCCCCCAGCGCCTTCAATTTTTCAATTGAATTTTGTTGAGCCAGCCTGCTTATATGTGACTTTCTCATTCATTCTGCATCAGGGGTTGCCCCTGGCGTTCTTTATATTTTGTTGGATTCTGAATGGCCATGATAAGATGCTGTAGGGTGTATAATTGCTGTCTTCCTTACCATTTTTAAAAGCTTCTTGATGGGAGCTGGACACCTAAAGTGGTAAGTTTGGCAATTGGTATGGGTAGATGAATCATTTGTGGACCAGGGCTAGCCACAAATGACCAACAAACATTGGGTGGCTTAGTAGTCTCACACCTCTGAAACACTAGATCTAGAAAAAATGCAGTTCTTAAAATCAGATGTGTGTTCGTAAACAGGATTTGCTTTGTTTCTTGGTAGTGTTGTGTTTTTTGTTTTTTTTTGTGTACTTGGAACTGTATTGTATAGCAATTTATACAGCAGTCATGGACGTACATCTATAATAGCAGCAATGATGACATTCAGAAATAGCCTTTGCACACTTTTTATTCCTAAAACAAATACTCTTGTATTACATTACAGGGTACATTGCTCCTTGGAGTGGAAGGTTTTATTCCCTTTGGGACACAGGGTAAGTTTTTTGTTAGTATAGCTTGTAAACCTTTTTTCTTCTCCTTTCAGAATTTATGCACACATTCTTTATTTGAATAATAATGAAAAGCCTGGTATTGCCATAAAGCCATAGATATTTGATTAGAATCCATTTGTTTGTTCAAATATTAGTTTCCTAAACATATAAATTATTACATTAAGTCCAGTGTTAATTGTATGTTTGAGTTAGTAATTGCAGAATACATATTATAACATGTCTGGCATTTCCAGGATCACATTTTTTGCTCTTTCGCAGTAATTTATTATGGTGATTCAGGGTTCCTATTTGAAGCTGATTTTTCTACTTATTTAATCAATTGACCGGACTTGAAATAGGGTGGGAAATAAAGGGGCCAAAAAATCCTTTCAGCCTTTGTGTGTTTACTGCTTCTTAAATCTCTGGAAACCCAGCAGTAAATTTTGAACCTTAAAGTTGAACAGCAGCCAAATCAATTTAGTGGTTATATTCAGTATGATTTCAGATCTCGTTTCGGGGATGCATATCTGCTTTTTTCCCTCCATAGGAAGTTGAGCATTTCAGTGCAGAAATTTAATTTCCAGTTATGAAGAGCTGTCAACACTGCCTCCACTCAGTGAGGAGGGTCTTGTAAGCACCCACTTGCAGTCCTGGAAAAGTGGTGCTGCCAGGATTTGGAGAACCTGGTCCCCAAATCCCTATTTTTTTTCCCCTGCTTAGACGTTTCTTTTTAATTTGATTGAAATGAGACAGTAATGAGAGAAAAAGCGAGCCTGAGACATGAGCTGACATTCAAAGGATAACGGAAAGGGCAGCATTACTTATACATATAGTGACAAAAGAAAACCCTATGTAGATTGCAAACCAAGGTGGGGGAGAAACACATGTCCCAGTTTATACTTTGAGAGAGGTAAGTTTATTATGTTTGAGGACGAGATTCTCTCTGCCCATGTCCCACCCAAAAATGCCCGCAAGTATGATTCTGAAGAAGTGAAATAATGGAAAATGACGTTTCCCAAGGATTCCCAAATTACAAAGAGATGTCCTAGCAAGTCAGGAGAAAGCCCTCCCACAGCAAGGTGGTAACCCTCCTACAGAAGTCGTAGCTGTGTATCTGCAGCCATTTCTTCTGTAGATTTGTTCTGAAAACACGCAGAAGAAAGGATTTCTCTTTAGTTTTTGGAGCAGGGGGCGGGGAGCTAAAGTCCTCACTCTTAGCCCTGATTGGAGGTAAGGGACATGCCCCCCTTCTCACAGTACAGAGAACAAGTACAGCTGTGGATAACAGTCACAGGCTGTGCTGCAGCTCCCTTCCCCATAACCATTTTAATGCTTGGCATAGGGAAAAGTTGCCAGAACTGAGTCATGCTGATAACAGAGGAAGCAGGCAGCAGAGAAGAATGGCACTCTTTGGGGAGAGACAAGTACACCGTATATAGAAGGATGTGCTTTTTCATGTCTGAGATTAACTACCATTTTAAACAGTTTCTTTGGACCAAACAAACGATTTCCTTCACTAACACATGCAGCAGTTGACAGCACTGTATGAAATATATATATAGTCACAGCTACATACTGTATACAGCACTGTGTTCAGGATGTAGGATGAGAACTGCCCATCCTATTTCCCAAAAGGAAGATTGAGTCTGGCTAAGTGCTGCTCAGACATTCTCAGGAAGCTTTGTATTCTGTGATTGAATGCAAACTGGTTGTGGTTCGCTGAGGCGGAGATTGTGACATCATCTGCCTGCCTTTCTACCTTAGCCAGCTGGAGGAAGTCTTGTAATTCAGAATTTACAAAGCTTCCTGTGAACGGCCGAGCATTGTTCAGCTCTGGTAATGGGACAGAAAGGCCCCATCCCATTTGTGGAACACAACCCTGTATGCTTTATGTAGTTGAGGCTGCATACCGTTCATATAGCACTGACAGCCCCTTTATGCAATAATAAAGGAAATAGTTTGTTTGGACCAGCTTGGTCCAAGCAAACTATTTAAACCTTTCATGGTGAGGATAAAAGCGATCCTAAAGTCTGAACAGTTTTCCAACTTTGACATGTGTTTGTAAAACTGTACATATCATCACAACTACTTTTTCAGGATAAATGTATTTTTTGGCCTTCATTTTGGTGGTAAATGGATATCTTCTGATATTTAAGGAAAAATTATAAATAGTATTTTTTTTTTCAATTTAGCTGTACAATTCCTGCTTTTGCCATTACTTAGGGCTTGACACATTTGCTTGGGATCTAGGAGCCAGCTAAAAAAGTTAGGAGTCAGTTTTTTGTAACTAACGATGTTTTATTTTTGACAACAGCACAACCAGAGTGGTGGGCACACGTGCACCCCATCGGAAGTGCCAGATCGCTGCTTGCTCTCAGCAAGGCTAAATTGAAAAAAAAAAAAAACACCACCTGCCTCGCGCCCGGAACTGCATGCCCTGGGTGTTGGGTGATGTATATCCCTGTGAAAAGCATGGCAGGCACAGCACTACCAGCCCCCGGCCACAAACCAAATGCAGCGGAAAGCATGCAGATTATCCCCAGTAGGACACCGGCCCAAGGCAGCATCAGAACCTGTCCGTCCTGGCCATATGCATGTGACTGGCAGTGGCTCGCTAGGGAGGGACAGTGCAGCAAGGTGGGGGTGATGGGAGATTCAGTGACCGGGGTCACAATGCGCATTCTCATGCCACCCTAGTCTGTGTGGCTGTGGAATGATGGGGAGAAGCTGAAGTTGGAGGTGCGCAGGCAGTGACAGCACAGTGAGCAGGCAAGGGAAGCCCTCAGTCAAGATGACTCCTAGCACATTTGATTTCTCTCAGTAAGATCCATTATAACAGAACAGTGAGGGAAATAAACATAAAAAGATGAACGGGATGCCCAGCACTAAAAAGATTAAGATACGTAAAAGAAATCCACCAAAACAGGTCACTACTATACCCAAAGACTTTACTTGTTTGAAGCATCTAAGAAAAACAGACTTCTGTCTGCAGGGTCCCCGAATGGCCAAGTGTCAGAACCAACATGTTGGTACCAGGGCTCTACACTGACCTCCATATTTGGGGATAAATGAGGACTGATGTCAGCAGTGCTGGATGTGTTAATAATATAGCTGGAGTTGGGTGATGAGAGGAACTAAAGCCCCCATATAAAGAATGAATCCTCTGTCTTTTAGGACACCAGCCCCTTCTCTCCTGTGTGTAGGACACAATAGGACAAGTGACTGCACAGGCTAGACAAGGACTATGAACCCCTTCCCTGCCAGATGACCCCCCCCCCCCAATCCCACGCAGTACACTGCCCTCCCTGTGCCTTGTAGTGTGTGGAGTCCCCGGCCTTCCTCAGTTACCTTCACCCTCCTTAGTAACTCCCGGCTCCTATCTTTAGCCACACCGTGATGTGCGGAGTGCGGGCACACAGCCGATTCAGTCCGATCTCTGGGCATCCCATGCTGTCCCCCGTACACTGTCACCGCGGATTTGCTCCTCAGTGCCGCCCCATCTTAGGAGACAGCCAGTAGGGTCGAAGGAGGAAGGAACTCCTGTACTCTGGCACTCTATGCTTATGGCTGGGGCCAACAGTGAATGGGTTGACAAATGCTCAGGTGCCAGGCTGCAATTTCTATTCGCAATTGCGACGTGATGCCTGGGATTTGTCGAGCCTTGCCATAACCTACCACCAAGCGACCCAAAATAAATTCTCCTGCTCCTGACAATTGCAGTGATACCACAAGTGTATTATCTTTGTTGTTTTTGTATCCATAGTAGGGGCCAGGAACAGTTGTGCACATTTTGCTTTTTCTACCTTGCCTAATACACACTGGCACGAACTGACATTGATACTAATTTTTAAAAAAGTTTTTTCTTTTTTCTTTTTTTTATCCTACCTAAAATACATCGACCCTGATTGTTGACCCCAACCGCCTGCATTTGACATTGACCTTGACACTGACCTAGATCCAACCGTGATCTATTTTTACACATTTTAGTTTTCTTTTTCTCTTCTAGCAGGGAGAAAAAGATGCAATTATCTTTCTCTCCACTCAGAGAAGAAAAAAAAACAACCCAGGGGTGGGCTGTACAATGACTGTTCATTATTATTAGATCAGAGGCTATCACAGCAATCTAATGGGAAGCAGAGCCTCCTGGTTCTCGATTGCTGGTAGGTGAGACACTGACCTCTGTGCTGGGAGGTAGCACAAATACTTGCACGCATGTATACAGCCTCACAAAAAAGACCCACATCAATGAGGCTGCATATATGTGCAAACAGCAGGAAGTGGATAAAGTTCACTAAAACATGGAGTTAGGCTTTAAACGAAGTGTGTATAAACTATACGTTAACCTCCTTTTTGTGGCGCAATAAATGTTTTAGGCATTGCTATATTAAAACAAAACCCATCTTAAAGCAGGACTTAAAGCGTTTGTATACCTCGCTTGTACATTTTACCTACAGGTAAGCCAATAATAAGGTTTACCTATTGGTAGAATTAATATCTCCTAAACTTGTAATGTTTAGGAGATATTCACCTTGCATGCAGCTGCTGACGTCAGCGGCGCATGCGCTGTGATGGTCCGGCAGATGGTGCCGGAATGGAGCAGCCACTCACATCGCTGGAGCTGCGAACCCGGAAGAAACGCAGAGGGAAAAATGTCAGCTCCCTCGGCAGTGACCGAGAGGCGGTGCAGGCGCTTTGTCCTAAGGTAAGTATTTCATAGTGAGCTAGTATGCAGGCATACTAGCTCATTATGCCTTTGTCTTAGTTTTTTTTTTTCCAGGGCACACAACCGCTTTAACGGCATCTGAGCACCACAAACTGAAATTGCTGTTTAGTTCATTTTTTTAATGGTCAAAGCAAACTCGCCCATCCATCCTTGTCCACATGCCCCCTAGCATTTCTAGTCACAGCCATCTTCAGCAAGGGCAGATGCCCTGCTCAGGCTTGCAGGCTGGAGGCAGTGCTTAGCTGAGAAAGCCCCTCCAGAGGAAAATTGCCCATGAAGACTCCTGGGATGTATGACATCATTTGGCCTAGGCCAGAAACCAGGAAGCAACTAAAAAAATGTAAAAGAAAAAAAGTTAAAACAAGTAAATATTATATACCTTCTTAACTATTTACTAATGTTAGTAGCATAAGTATAATAATAGTTGATTTAAGAGAGTTTAGTTACGCTTTAATATCGATCTATCATAATCTCACAACTACTTTTTTCTTCGAATATACATGTTATGAAGCAATGCAAAAGCAGCTGCATAGCAAGTTTCTTTCAGATTGCGTACACCTTGATCATTATGCCAGAACATCCTGCAGGTGATCTCAGTTTTTTCAGGGTGTTGTGCAGGTGTACGCGATCAATATCTTCACTGTCCCTGACACATGAACCATAAAAAGACGCTCCTCCAAGAGCTTTTCTCCTTTTACTGAAAACCTCTTCTATACATGAAGAAACCAGTGCTTCGTCTCATGGTGACCTAGGCATTGCATACTGTTAGAAGACTTGTACCAACTTAAACAGGAACAATAGGCAAATTACTGTTTTGTTTTGTGTAGAGGAGATGCCAGTAATGCGCTAGTGTTTTCTCACTGGTCTACATGCATTACATATAATTGTTTTTACATGGCCGCAGCTGGCTGGCATTTCTGAGCTCTCTGGAAAGGAAAATCCAGCCAACTCAACAGCCGGGGAGGATCAGGCATCTGGGCAGAAAACTGACCTGTAAAATTGCAAGGCACATCCCTTGTTAGAAGAAATTGGTATCTAAGCACTTGGCAGGTGTTTTATGAAAGGTTTTGGCATAAAATAGCAATAAAAGCTGTCTTTATACCCAAAATCCCTGTGAAATTGCCATCGGTTTAACACTTTAGTCTGTAACTAAAAGGTCATCATTTAACATGAGGTTCACTGACTTCATCCATTGGCTCTGAACAGCGCTATCTCGCTAAGTAATCCAAACAGTAAATTGACAGTTAAATTGCCGCTTTTTGAGCTACATTTCATTGCAATCTACTTGGGTGGCATCACACTTTCAATCTTGGAGTTTTTTTCTTTGGAATGGGGGAAAACTTTGGTTGATTTAAGTATTAAATATTTTTTGCTTAGTTACTTTTTCAAATGTCAGGTCCAGTTTATAGAATGGATCATCGCAATCTGTTAGATGTTATGATTTATAATCTCAGCGCACCTTAAAGTGATACTAAAGTCTTGTTTTTTTTTTTTTGTTTTTTTTTTTTAAATAACAAGCAAGTTATACTTACCTGGATTTGCACAGAGCAGCCCTGATCCTACTCTTCTCTTCTTGGCTATCCTGGCCCCGCCCTCCTGATGAGTGCCCCCACAGCAAGCAACTTACTATGGGGGCAACAGAGCCGAGCTGCAGCTCCCTGTGTCCATTCAGGCATGGAGCTGCAGCCCCGCCCAATCCCCTTTCTCTCCTCATTGGCTAGCTGACTTTTACAGCAGCGGGAGCCAATGGCACCATGCTGATGTCTCAGCCAATGTCGAGGGGAGTCCCGGGCAGCCGAGACACTCCTACCAAATTGCTGGATAGAGATGGGGCTCTGATAAGTATTAGGGAGCTGCGGCACACAGAAGGCTTTTTATCTTAATGCATAGGATGCATTAAGATGAAAAAACCTTATGCCTTTACAACCACTTTCAAGACTAAGCTGGAAGCTGTAACTAAAGTAGCAAACGTGGAGTAATTGAGGATGGCAGTGTAACTCTTTTTGAACTTTTTATTTTTTTAAATGCAATATTAGGGTCACATACCCTACTTTACATACATAAGAAAATCTCATATATTTGTGTGTGTAGATTAAACTCCCCATTAGAGACCTTTACAAAGTTTCTGTGGGTAGCTATTAAATGAAGTAAGGATAATGTGTAAATTGGACTACATGGTGTACTTGGCAGGATATGAAGTGCTCTCCTCTATATCTGTATAGTCACTGCTCAACACATTTGCACTTTGTTTTGTTTGTTTTAAATTAAGTGCTAAGGTTCCATAGATGCCTATGGGGATCACCTGACTACCCAGCACAATTCTTTGAAAATTTTCAGTAAATATGATCCCTTTTTAGTGACTGTTTGTGTTTCTTCCCTTTTCTACCAGGTACGCAAAAATTCACATCCCTATTATTGCTTCAGTATCAGAACACCAGCCGACAACATGGGTTTCTTTCTTCTTTGACCTTCACATATTAGTCTGTACTTTTCCAGCAGGGCTGTGGTTCTGTATAAAAAATATCAACGATGAGCGAGTATTTGGTAAGCACTATGAGCAACTAAATTTCATCTGCATGCTTTGAATGTTGCCATTTTATGTTATATTTTTGCTTTGGCATTTGTGGTGTAATTGTGTTATGAGAGGCAAAATGATATCTGCTTTATTCTGGTCATGCTTTGCTACTTGTGCTCAGATAATGGGCCATCGTTCAGTCGGGAAAACCTCCAGTTGTACGCTATTACTTGGAAGTCTATGTGAGGCACCATATGTTCTAGAATACATTTCATTAGGTGGATTATGACTCTTAAGATGAGGGAGAAGCTGTCCGGCACTGGTATTGCCAGAATGGCTGGTAGAGTTCCTGTAGGCTATTTAGCTCAATTCTCTCCTGCTTAAAAGGTAAGCTATAGGTAATTTTAGTACATGTTGTGAGTTACTGCTGTACCATTTAACAGCAGTTCATTTTTTTATTTTACATGCTTATTTTTAAGATAGTAATTCATACAGATTAACAGGTTCTCCTTCTAGTGGCCTTATGTCGGCAATCCTACTGTTAAAGTGGTTGTCAAGTCATGACAACCACTTTGAACTACAGGTAAGCCTACAATAAGGCTTACCTGTAGGTCCTGGAAATATACAGGTTTAGGAGATATTCCCTGCATCTGCATGTGCCGACGTCATCGGCACATGCGCACTGAAGAATCGGCGCCTAGGGTGCCGTTTCTTCTGTTGACCTGGCGTAAATGATGGCTCCCGTGCGCATCCGCGGGAGTGACGTCAGCGCGGTTCCGCCAATCACAGCGCTGGAGCCCGCGCTGTGATTGGACGGAGCCGCAGACCCGGAAGCCGCATGTCGCCAGTCACATCGGTGTGCTGAGACCGCTGCAACAGCTTAGTTCCAAGGTAAGTATTTCATAATGAGCTAGTATGGTAGGCTAGTAGTTTGTTGTTCGTTTTTTTATTGGGGGGGGGGGTTGGACTTTACAAACACTTTAAGGTAGTTTTTTTTTTTTTTCTTTTTCTTTTTTT
>BLSH010521002.1:597773-623243 GCA_018402905.1 Glandirana rugosa
CCCCCCCCCCCCCCCCCTCCTTTTGGCAGGACCAAATAGATTTTAGCATTATTGTCCAAGCAATTGTGGTTGTATGGGAAGGGGAAATGGTTCTAAGCAGTGTTTGGGGGGTCGATAGTATATAAGGGGATAGAGAATGAGCCCATGTATGTCCACAGTTTTTATGTCCCTCTCAGTCTGTGACATTGGGTTTGGAAAGAATCCACTTCATAGGCATACTTAAAAGCAGTATCACAAAGTATAATTTATTTATAACAAATTAATGAACAAACCATGGATAAAACACGTGTGTGTGTGTGTGTGTTTTTTTTTATTCATTGTTTGTTCATGAATTTGTTATAAAGTCCATTGTTTCCAAACCCAATTTCAATTAAGTTATAGGACAAGGCATAGAATACTTTGCTGTGCAATCCACAGTGCCGTTCTGTGGTGATGGCATTAACAATAATCAGTCTGTGACCTGTCGCAATCTGTGCAGCTGTTTTCAAAATTGGCTCCTCTTTTCCCGATAGAATCGGAAGTGTTCTCTTCTATAGAATTGAAGTATGAGAGGAGAGTAGAGAGTCTCTGTGAGTGTCTCTCACTGATGAGTACTTTACACTGTAGCAGAAAGTGTTCCTCATCACCCAGGACCCCCTGGTCGCATTTCTGGCACAGTAAACTTTCCCTGGGCTTGTAGGTCTGTCTATGCCATCATAGTTAGTATTATAGGCTATGGGCACTTAGCCTGTACAGGCTCTGGGTCTGTCTGTCTTTGAGCTTTTGTAGCACCTCCAGGTACTGGGCTAGTTTGTAGTGTCTCTGCATTGACTGCTAAACAGTTTGTTTCTTCGAGTTTATTTAATTTCTCCATTGTCCAACAGATTTTTTTTTTAATCCGTCATTATGTCTTTTATTTGACATTTTTTAGGCTGAATTGTTGGGAGTTTGGGCTAGACAAGGCGCTGATGAGTTGTTGCAGGCTGCATTGTCTGGAGTTGTCCTTATTGATTAGTAGATCTTTATGGTGGTATGAGTTGGGACTGCTGTTTTATAGGTGGTTTCAGTTTGATAGCGCCCTCTTCTGTACTGCAAGCAGTATGGGAAATGTGCCCAGCTCATACCAGCAAGCACAGTTGGAGATGCTCTGATAGACTTGGAGGAGGTGCTTGCAGAATTCCAGATGAAATGTTTCTGTAGGGCTGAAGTGAGTGCCGTTTTGGATTGGTCTGGGCATGCAACAGGACCCCAAATTTCACTGCCATAAAGGATTGGGGTTGACGTTATCAAAGATTTTAAGCCTACTCTTGCTGCTGGTTTTAGGTAAATCACTCAACACCCCACCCCCTCCTCCTTTTTCTCTCACTTCTGCATCACATTGTTATGTCATCTCTGATGTCATATTTTTAAATGTATATACATTTTGCTTTTGCCACTTTTTTGTATACAGAAGATAGTTACTGATGTGATGTTATCCTTGTATATAGATATAATAGCACTACTTAATTCCTGACTGCTTCCTGTCTGCTATAGTAGCAGAAATGAGTCATGTTCAAAGGAGATAAATAGTTTAATTGCTTTCTTTTTTGCTTTCAGTGAACTGGCTGGCTGTTTTGTATCCCTAGATGTTTCTTTTTCAAACATCGACTAATACTACATCTACATTTTCTTTCAGGTTGGAAAAGCAATGTCTTCAAATGAATCTGCCGCCTATGAAATCATGAGAAGCTTGGATGTAGATTATGTATTGATTATTTTTGGAGGTGTAATTGGCTACTCTGGCGATGACATCAATAAGTTTCTCTGGATGGTTAGGATAGCAGAAGGAGAACATCCAAAAGATATCAGGGTAAGAACATTTTCTGTGTACATGCCCTTTGAAAGAGTGTTCTGCCTGCCCTTGTATATTAATAAGTCCTCTTGGACAGGAATTGCTGTATTATTTTTTGTGTTAGTGCCTGCTAGCTCAAAAGCTTTATTCTTTTGCAACACATTATTGTTCAATCATCAAAAAAGGCCTTGGGTATGTACGTATGAAATCGTGAGAAGTGTGGAGATGGTTTATTTACGTGCATGTTAACCCTTTTATTATGGCGCTGCAGTATCAGAATATAAATTTGTATTTTGAAGTCTACTACGGCCTCTCCAGTAAAAGTGATTTGGATGGCTGTAAACACTTCTACATGAAATACAAACATGTGCCCCTATCACTACACGCATACGTGTCCCACATCCATTGCGGTCTTCAGGAAGGAGAGCAGAGACCAGAATCCTCCATTTCTCAATCCTGTAAGGTACAAACCAGAAGTGCTCACCTCTGAGCACTTCTGTTTTGGAGCGGTCTGATCCTGAAAAATACACAATTCCTTGCCACGCAGACTTCTTGAGCCACGAATGAGAATGGGTGCACAGCTTAATGGTGGCTTTATTAAACGTAGAAATGCCTTGAAAGCCAACACTCAAAATAAAGTCCAAGTAGACAAGAGTCCCATATCATTAAAAAAACCACCAACCACTGTGGCCTGGATAGCAGCAGATCAAGTACAATCTGTACCTGATGTATTGAGACAAAGTACAAAGGAGGCATTAGGGGTCTTGGGACCTGTTGTAAAAAAATGACTATCACATGGGGGGCTTGTCAGTGAAAAAAAATAAAAAGACCCTCCCCCTGCGCATGCACTTGCAAAATGTGCATGTTGGTCGGGCACATAAACAATTACGCTATACGTTGGTATCACAGCGCACACCAGAGTGAGAGGAATAATTCTGAGTACAGGATTACAGTTCAATCTAAATTAACAAAGCTCTGTAAAGTAAGGGTCACCCATTGATGAATTTGGGTATCGCACTTTTTGCAGGCACATACAAAATTAAATCATATCTGATATCTTTTTTACTAAACCCAGTTTCATCTTTTATATTTAACATAAAATTTGCAGTTTTTACATTTTAACCCTGGTGTACATTAAAAGTGTGAGTGTAAAATATAGGTTTGATTAACACCATCCCAAAAAAAATAAATAAATAAAAAAAAAAAACTAAATTCACAAAGCAACACTATGTGTAAAAGAATAAATAAAACAAAACAACATGTAAGTAATCAATTAACTATAAATAAAGTGTAACAAATTAACGCATCAAAACCACATATGAAACAAAACCAGTTGATCAAATAGTGCGACAGTTCATCAGATGTCAGAAAAAAGTTGTGTAGTCCAGACAACCAATCCACCATGACTCTCTTTGTGACTAAATCTGCAGATGAATCCAGAACAGTGCTCAGTGCCTTCAACACCCTCCAGACAGACGCTGATCACCTAAACATGCCTCTCTAATCAAAGATCCGCATGAAAAGCTTGAGATCAGTGGTTGTACATTTCTGCAGATTTCCCTCCATGGGACCGTAGTTCTCTTCTCTCCTCTTCTCTTCTATATATCGACCAGACCTCTTATAAAATAAATAGTGTTATAAACCCAATAGTGTAATACCATCAAGATGCAAATTATCAAATAAAAGAGAATCACTCACATAGGAATAAACAAATGTTTCTCTGCATCTGGATAACCACTGTGTGAGATCACATCAGCTCTCCTGCAGAGTCTAGAGCCAGCTACTATCCAAGTTCTTGTCTCTCACCGGCAGAATGGATCCACATGGAAACGCCAACACTGCCTTAAATTTTTATGTGCAACAGTGGAGTGCTTGCATCGTGTTGCAAAGATCAGATTTAAAGTTTATAAAAGTATGTGTTAAAGCCATCAGCTTTGATCTGGATGTATTTTTCAACTTTTAGGAAAGTGATTATTTCACACCCCAAGGAGAATTTCGGGTTGACAAGGCTGGATCTCCAACTCTGCTGAATTGCCTCATGTATAAAATGTCGTATTATCGATTTGGTGAAATGCAAGTAAGTATGAAATGTAACACTTATTATCCTTAACACTGCAAATTCTGTACAGAGCAGAATCCTGTGTTGGTAACATCAGGGGCTCCAACTGAATGGAAGAATGACTGAAGAATGTGAGAAGTGCTGCCTCACTAACTACCTACCTAACTTGTTTGCTCCTATGTTCAGATCTGTGATATTTTGTGTGTGTGAAAATATACCGAATATACACATTTCTATAATTTAAACTAAAAAGTTTGTGTTGAAATGCATTACGTTTTGTTTATTATTGCATGTGTATATCTGTGTACTAATGTATTACTCATATTACTCATCTGCATCCTCGAAATGTCGGTGGTATAATTTTGTATTGTAAACGTTTTTTTTGCCTTTGCACTTAACTCCAGTAATTCATTGTGGTTGTATTTTTTTCTGGTGCTCTGAAAATTTTGTGTTTCATGAAATCACTAGGCCAGGCGCACTCCTGTATGGCATAATGGGTATAGAGCAGGGGATGTTGAGAGCCACTGAGAGCCTGAGCCGACCGCTCCCGAATCCTCCACAGCCCAGCGCTCCAGAGAGCGTGGGGGGCGGAGGACAGAGCAGAAAGCCAGTGACTGCAGTCACAGGCTCTCTGCTCACAGAGCTCTGAGAACCAAGCAATCAGCGGTGTTTGATCGCTCGGTTCTCCGTTTTAGAGCCAGCAGGGGCTGCAACCATCTGGGTAAGTAGGATTCCAAAAAAAAAAAAAAAAAAAAAAAAAAAGCTCCCATACTTCTCTCTTAACCCATTCCCACTCTTGTTTCCATTGTAATCCAAGAGAAACACTTTTGCCAATGCATACACTTTAAATATTGTAAATATATTTCCAAGGAAGCCCACAAAACTTTATGCAATACATTGAGGCCTTTCTTTGCATTTCCATGGTGTTATGTCCTAAATGCAATAAATAAAAAGAATTGGTAAAATCCTTAAATCGCATACTACATGTATGTTCATGTGTAGGAAGTCAGATAAGCCTCTGATATGTTTATAGCTCTGTGCCCTATGATTTAGGAATAAAGGGAGTTCATATTGATCTGCTGTTTTAACCTCTGCCCTTCTGTACAGCAGTGAATAGTTCAAACGTTGTTACTGATCTGGCCTGTAAATTGTCAGTATCTGAAGTTTTTCTGTTTGTGCCTTATTGAAGCATCAGAACTTGGGAACTGCGTTGTGTTATCTTAAATAGATGCGGTCTTCACTGTAAATTTAGTACACTTAGGAAGCTTTAACCCCTGACCTGCCACCTATTTAGATTGGAAGCATCAAGAACATGAAAATGGAAAAAAAAAGATACATTTCCAAATCTATAGTTTTGTCCAAGTGTAGCTCGGTTTGGGACTAGCTTACCATATGGTTAATCTGAGGAAGACACTTACATCTGTATTGCTGACAATCAGACGGTATAATTAAAGTAATTAAAATCCACTGCACAGACATGAGTCAGTATTAAATACAGTATAAGCCAACAACATTGTATAACTCCAAAAAATGTGCAATAAATTGTTTTCCGAATGCATTGCAGAAACATTCCCTTGGAAGTGCAGATATAAAATACCAAGAATTAGAGCGCAGTTAAGGAATGCAGTGAAAATTAAATGTGTACATAAACACACGTTGATAAACTATTTGTAGCTGATCTGTAGTAGCAGTTGAGTGACGATCATTTTACACATGGATTGAAGAGAAGCAAACGTGAGATTAATTTGTTATATAAACCATTTATGGGATTTTTTTTTTCTGGGACAGTTACATAAGTATGATTTTTCCAGCAGCCTATAAGCCATCAAGTTAATTCTTGTACTGAAGAAGATATCTGTATCCTTATGCAGATGGTTACCTTAAAGCCCAACTCCTATGCGGCACTGCAAGGTTTAGCTGCTCGTTTATGTCTAGGGGGTTGCAAAAGGAAGATATACTTACCTAATCTTTCCATCCTCCTGCAGTTTTGTGCGGTGGACTGTTCCTCACACCATGAAGCCCATGGCCCTACTCTGGACGTGAGGACATTAGGAACAGTCCACCGCTGTATCATGGGCGAGCATTTCTTTGCTGCTGGAGCAGAGGATCAGGTGAGTATAAGCTTCTTGGTCTCCCCTGGACAAAACAAGCCGTTAACCCATGCAGTGCGGGCACTTTTTTTTTTTTTTTTGGCCTGTAACTGGGCTATAAAGCACAATACCAAGCATGTAAATGTACAACATAACACACATTAACGTGCAAACAGTAACATGCCATAACCATATTCATCCCCATTATGAACTTAAACTTTCATAATAAATGTTCCCAATCCATTAGTTTTCCTTTCAGATTTGCTTAAAATTTTGACCTAGACTGTTGGTTGTCTGGAAACTGTAGAGCAGTGGTTCTCAACTCCTGTCCTTGGGATGCACTAACAGGCCAGGTTTGCAGGATAACTGAAATACATCACTGGTGATATAATTTGCTGTTCAGTGATTGCAGTATTCTAGTCTGCATCTCCCAAGGTAATACTTAAAATCTGGCCTGTTAGTGGGTCCTGAGGACAGGAGTTGAGAACCACTGCTGTAGAGGATATGCCTGTATTGAATAACACTTGCTATATTCAGTGTTCAATGCAGAGTGTTGGCGAGATTCAATATGTATCATTTATTTAACATTCAGCATCATTACTGAATTATTGCATTGGTCCAATGTAAGCAATGTTTGGACACTGACTTTTATGGGGTTTTTTTGTTTGTTTGTTTTTTCAGTTAGATTTTCGAACCCCACCAGGATTTGATCGTACTCGTAATGCTGAGATTGGAAATAAAGATATCAAGTTCAAACATCTGGAAGAGGCTTTTACATCAGAACACTGGCTTGTCAGAATATACAAAGTTAAACCATTAGACAACAGAGAGGCACTGGACCACAAACCGAGAATGACAAACATTGTACCCAAACAGAAGTATTTATCTAAGAAGGTGGGTTGTATGTAGATTGAATGAAGGAAAACTTTAGGAATACTGCAGTTTATCATGATTACATCGGTGTAATTTAATGAAGTTAAAAACAAATACTAATGCTTTGGGTAAAAAAAAATATTAAAAAGGACAGTGTGTGACATCATAGCTCTGTTGAATGACACGGCTTCGACAAGGCTTCAGTGATGCACTTTTGAAGCTTTGTAAATGCCCTGTGTGTTTGTTGATATCTCACCTGCATTTTCTCCAAACAAAGCGAAGCTAAAGCTGAATTACAGCCTCTGAAAAGCCACAGGTGCTTCAAGCGAGCCTCAAACAAGCTTTGTCATAGACTTCTATGGAGGCGTTGAAGAGGCTTTGAAGCCTGGCTAAAGCTACATGGGGTATATTTTTCGACGCAAACCTGAAGCACAGCTAAGCCAATGCAAGGTGTAAACAGGACTGTAAGCCAACCATTAAGGGTGCTTTAACAATGCCTGTCTGACGCCCTGTTTTGAAGCAAGTATAAACGAGCCCTTAAGTGCTAGTTCACACCAGATGCAGTTCCGTGCTCCTTTTTTTTTTTTTCTGCACTAAAATGCATGCAGAGTGTTTTCCATGTATTCCAATGGCTCTAGTTCACACCAGTCCAATTAAAGGTAGGAGCACACCACTCAAGCCGACAGCCAGACCCACTTAGGTGCACGCCCCGGCTCGCGCCCTGGCTCACCACTGCATTGCATGTAGACTCAAAAGGAAGGGTAGGTGGCACTCCACGAATACATTTAAGCAGCTTGAAGTTTTATTGATCAAATAGCCATGTACAGGAAAGGAGGTAGACGCGTTGTAATTTGGCCCCTACATTTTTTTCTGCACCAGAAATTGACTCTGCTGGTGTGAACTAGAGCCATTGGAATACATGGAAAACACTGTGCATGCATTTTTAGTGCAGAAAAACGCGCACGGAACTGCATCTGGTGTGAACTAGCACTAAAGAGGTGTGATGCTTTTCAAGAAAAAAAAATCAAGCCAATTCTAGTTTAGATGCTATGCTAGCAAAAGGGTTCCAGATAATGCTTAAAATAAACTAAACCGGTCTATAAAAAAAATAAGAAGGGTGAAGATGGCATGCTAATAGAAAAAATATATATATATATATATTTTCAAACTCCGTTCACTTTTTACATATTTTCTTTATGTTGCAGCCTGATAGTACAGTTGTTTAAATTAATTTTTTCCCTCCATGTACTCTCAGTACCCCATAATGTCAAAGTTAAATCAGAATTTTGGAAAGGTCTGAATTTATTAGAACGGAAAAACAGAAATGTCACATTGGCATAAGTATTCAGACCCTTTTGCAAAAACACTTGAAATTTAACTTGGGTGCCTCCCATTTCTCTTAATCATTGCAGAGATGTGTCTACATCTTGATTGGCGTCCACCTGTGGTACATTAAATGGATTGGACATGACCTGGAAAGGCACAAACCTCTTTATAAAAAGCCTCTGAGCTGACAATGCATACTGTATGAGTAAGGCCTCATACACACAGGCGTTAACGCGGCCTTTTTGAGCTGTTTTTACAGCTTAAGAACCCCACACTGTTATTCAATGGCCTCATACACGCGCTGACGTTTTTGAGCTGTAAGTGCCGTCGGCGTTCTTAAGCTGTAGAACTAACGAAGGACCTGCGCGTTCCCAAGCTGCATCGTTAGAGCTGTTTTTACGCTGAGCCGGCAAAACTCTCAAAAACGCAGCTTAGGGTTGTATACACAGCGTTAAGCCTCGTCAGGCGTTCTATTCAAAATCAATGGTTCCCTATGGGAACATGATGATCTGACTTGCGGGGCGACTAGCGTGCAGAGGATCTTGAAGGGGAACCCCCGCAAAAAAAAAAATGGCGTGGAGTCGTGTCCCCCCCAAATCCATACCAGACCCTTGACCTGGCAGGTCAGGAAAGGGGGTGGGGACGAGCGAGCGCATCCCCCCCCCCCCCCCAACCATACCAGGCCGCATGCCCTTAACATGGGGAGTATGGGTCTTTAGGGGCAGAGGGGGCCCTGCACTCCCCACCCCAAAGCACTTTGTCCCCATGTTGATGAGGACAAGAGCCTCTTCCCGACAACCCTAGCCATTGGTTGTCTGGGTCTGCGGGCGGGGGGCTTATCGGAATCTGCAAGCCCCCTTTATCCTATGTGAATGAGTATGGGGTACATTGTACCCCTACCTATTCACCTGAAAAAAGTGTCCAAAAAAACACACTGCACAGGTTTTTAAAATATTTTATTAAATCAACTCTGGCGTCTTCTCCCCCTCTCCAGCATCTTCTGCTCTTTTGGCGCTGTCTTCTCCTGCTGTGACTTCTTTATTTGGGCTCCTTTCCCCTCAAAAAATAAGGCAGAAAAGCTCTGGTTTCCTTACATGCTTTTCGGCAGATTGCGCTATGTGGTTTTTTGGGCCCACAAGTGGAACGGAGCCTGCATACCTGAGGGTTGCTGTGGGCATTCAGTTGGGCGCATGAATTTGGAAACTGGGTGTCAATTCCAGAAGGAACTATATCATCGCTGAGCGCTGGCCTGATTGTAAAGGAAAAATATATATTGAACAAAAATGACAATGTTATACCTACATGCTCTGTGCAGTGGTTTTGCACAGAGCACCCCCGGTTCTTCTCGTGTCCCCTGCCAGCGCTCTGGGCCCCTCACTCTTGACAAAGTGCCCCCATAGTAAACTGCTTGCTGTGGGGCTTGTGCGTGCATGCTCGCTCTTGATTCTGCTGTTTGCGTCCAAAAGACACAGAGCGCTGCTCAGCCCCTGCTCACGCCTCTAGATGTGCTGTGAAAGTAGAGTTCTACCCAGAATTTTTTTTTTACCTTATTCAAGTCCTTTGCCTATATAGACTTACCTTTTGAAGGAAAAAAAAATGTATACTTGCCCTGAGTTGCTTGTTGCTAGGTGGCCTCTGTAATCTGCACCTTTTAGGTCCAATGCTCTTCTCCTCACTTCCTGCTTCCCTGTACTGTAAAATCGCGTTATTTCCAGACAGAGATGCCAGGAGACTACGGATGGGCTTCAGATGCCCTCACCTAAAATGGATCCTCTTAGCAGCTGCTTTAGAAGCACAGCTAAAGAGAAATACTCCATCCACTAATCAGTGGCTACTGAAGCTTGGTTGGCTGATGAATCAGGACAAGTCAAATGCAGTGTTCTCAGTCTCTTTCGTAGGCTATATTCCGGATTTCAAAAAGCAAAACATTTTTCTACTAACATAAAAGATTCTAAAGATCAACTCTGTTTTGGCCTCTTTAATCAGGTTAGCTAGTTTCTGTAAGAACTGTGATGTCAACCTTGGGTCTTAGGACAGCGAGCTTTCCAACAGTTTCCTGGGTTAAGTTTCACCACGGACCATTGCAGAATTTTTCTACTGTAGGCTTGAAGAGGTGATCAGGGTTCTCTGGAAAAATTAGTCTTATCTGCTGACCAGATTGGAGCATTCTCTATGGTGGCAGAGAAAAAAAACAGTTGTCAACAGGTCTACTTTGAAGGTGGCCCATCTTCAAGAGAGTGACGGCAGATGCCAGCTCTTGGAGTTGGGGCACATTTAAACATTTAGCGAAAAAGATTGCCTAAGGTCAGTGGTCAGAAGAAGAAAGGAGATTGAATTGAGTCAAAGAAAGAGTCCTTGAATTGGAGAGAGCTCTGTGCAGTCAGCAGAGCACTTCAAACTTTTCAGGATGAAGTCGAGGGTGGTCATCATTCTTTTAATCAGTATCACCACAGTGGCCTACATCATTCGTCAATGTGGTACCAAACGCCATTCTGTGATGGTTCCAGCAGAATAGGTTCTGTTGTGGGCAAAAATAACTTAAGTCTCTTTCTGCAGCCCATTTGAAGGGAGAACAGAACCGTCTAGTGCATTTTCTGATTCACGAGCAGATTATTCAGGGCGAATGCTTTCTTCACCCAGAGATCTTTTGAAACCTAGTGCATCGGTTTACATCTAGGAAAAAAGCAAATACAGAGCTGTGTCCAGAGTTTGAAACTGTTTTCCTAAAAAAAAAAAAGTCTTGAGATGGCAAGGAGTCTCAGAATGTCATTAGAATCTCATAAAGAGTGTTTAGAATGCTAATAGTTGCAAACCAGTTCTGAGGGCCATTTATGGAAAGGTATAGAAGTTTAACTCGCGGATGAAAAAAATGACAACCTGATTTTGAACCTTGTGCACATTAGTTCTCTAAGCTAATAATAGGAGGCTGATTACTTACCAGTGACCAAATCGATAAAAAATAGGAAATATTTCAATGGGGGCACCTGTTCCAGCGGCAGCTGTTTAAGCCTGAATTTCTCCCCATTTAGGGATCTTGTTGTGCTTGTGACGGGAAGTAAAGGAAATCCAACCAATGGGATACAGCAAAAACAAAAATTGGAAATAACACTCTTAGGTTTGTAATTCTCCTTTTCTGTTTTTAGACATCGAAGAGGAAGCGTGGCTACATTAAGAACAAGCTGACTCTGAAGAAAGGCAAGAAATCCAGCAAGAAGACGGTTTAAACCAACCCATCTCATAGGACAATGTCCTCGAGATAACCAGTCTTTGCCTTTAGATGAACTCATGTTTATCAGTGACATGAGAGTACAGAACCATCTTTGGTCCAGGATATTGTACAAAATTTTCAGGCAATGTCTGATTACAAAATATATATTTATTGGCTTATTAAGAACAGCTGTTTTAGATTTGTAATGTGAAGCCAGACAGACAGTGCTGTTGTCCACGAATAACAGCAGTTTTTTTTTTCCCCCTTTTTTTTTTTTTTTTGTTCTTTTTGGTAAATGATTTTCAAATCCTTTGACAATTTGGACTGATCGCACCAAAGAGCCCTCTAATTTGGTTATTGGCACATGCATACTTGTCAATTTTTTTTTTTTTTTATTAAAAATAAAATGAAACGTGAAACCTTGAGCTGCATTTTTCTTTACAACACTCAGAGGAGTCTGCATAGATGTAATTTGTGGCATCTGTGAGTGGCCCACTTTTCTGCCTGTGACTTGTATCATAACATAAGATAAAAAGCATGAGTTCTTGAATAAAGTCATATTTTGTTCCCTAAAGCTGGTTTTTTTCTCCTCTTGATAACCATGAACGACGCACAAGGAGTATCATTATTTTTTTTTTTTTATCTAGTCAGGGATATGGGTGTATGCTATAACTGCTGCTCTGTCTTATATGTGGACAAATAAATCACAATGAATCAAAACTGTGTCTAGGTGAAGATGTACAGCTAGGACACTCTGCTTCATGATATTTCTGAATGGGCATAACCTGTTAAATAATTTCACATGCCATTTTGTGCAGCCTGTCATCTCTCTAGACGCTAGTAATATCCTTGAGGCAAAAGTTACTAAGTGCCTCACCAATGTTCCTAATGAATTGGTATGATCTATATATTATTTTTTTTTTTTTTTGCTTTAGACTACAATATAGCTGCTGTTTTTCATGGCTGGACTTTTAAGTATATGCTGCCCTAAGCCACTTGGCTCTCCCGTGACAATAGATACTTCTGGCCACAGAGGTAATTACGTCATTTAATTACAGAAGTTCTACATGCGATCTATACCAATGGCCTATTTTTATATTTTTTTCCAGCAATTTACTTCAGAGATTTGGTAATATAATTTAATAAGGGATACCTGCCATCTACTTAAAATTTAGCATCCTAAGCTCCAGTCTGTGTGGCCATAAATCAAGTGAACTTTTCCTGTGTTGATGGCAAGTCCATCTAAATTCTTCAAAGCATTAACCAGGCATAACTTCATGTCTCACCTGTGCTCTGATATTATTACATTATACTATTTTATACATCCAGGGGCTGTAACGGATTACACAGGGAGGAGGGAGGGAGGAATGAAGAGAGAATGCTGATTATGTTGAATGTTCATATACAAAATCCTGTTAGAGCAAACCGCTTATAATGTTTGAATGTTTACACATTTAAAAAGTTGACAAGTATACAGACGTCCACTTTTTCTAAGTCTGAGATTATATTGAGGGTATCCGAGCTAGAATGGAATTTTTGAATTCATCTTAATTTTTTGGGGTTATTTTTCTTTACACTTTTTCTCTAGTGCAGTTTTCTTCATAGTTTATTTTGTTTGTTTTTCAAGACTAAAATTGACAACTTTGTCAATGTAATGCACTAAATTGTGCATTGGGTTAAACATTTTGGGTGATCCTTCTGTGGCTTTAGACATTATGCAGACTTGAACTTCATAGCTTGATGTTTTTTTGTTTGTTTTTTTTTTTTTTTAATTTTTATTTCTGAGTTAATGTTTTATGTTCATTTTGAATATATTTCAAAAAGAGTTGTATTACCACAAATACTGGACTATCCTGTGTTTAGGATGTATGTTTTATAGTGAGATGGAAACGTAAAGAGGTTAGACAGCAATTTCTCAGAAAAAAAAAATACAATCATTTCTTTTATATTTTTTTTTAATATATATTTTGTTTTTCAAGCTTGTGATATTTTTACATACCATAAAAGCTGCATTGCTGTGAAGCATTTGTATGCAGCTCTAATGCCATTACAACATGCTGGCAATCTGTATATTGGATTGAAAACTTTGAAAATAGAAAACAATAAAATTTAATTAAGGTTTTATGTTAAGTGTCATGTTTTGTTTCTAATCAAATCATTTGAACGGCCAACATTTAAAATTGTGTGTCTGTCAAGTTTGACAGCTATTGATGGGTGATTAGACTAAATAGAGTTCCAGGGTAGTTTTTTTTTTTTTTGGTATAGATTAAAACAAAGTACACCCTTATTTTAAAGATGTTTATTGAAGAAATGGCATGTGAAGAGATACAGTCAAACTGGAATAATTTACTTTCAAATAAAAAAGAAATAATCCTGTGTTTATCATTACAACTTCTTGTTTTGTTTCCTTTTTTATTTGCATTTTACTTACAAAAAAAGAATAAAAGATCATTTGGGGTTATTCAATAAAATAGTGGCACTTAGCCTTTCCTTGCATCATTTGTTGACTAAGACTAATGTTCTGACATAAGTTGCATGTTTTTATAGCCCCAAATGATTTAAACATAAAACGTTTAAAATATAATAGGTTAGAAATAAGGCAATGGTGAAGTAACTGTAAAAGGTGTAAGAGGGGTAAAAAGAGTAAAAAGCAGTATTAAACCCAAAAGAAAACATTATATTGCAGCTTACCAATTCTTTGACCACCAGGTGAAAAAAAAAGTCTAAAAAAATAAAATGAATGCAGCCGCTGCATCAATCCAGTAAGTCTGTTGAGACAAACCATTTAACAGTGACAGGTGAGCTTGAAGTGGTCCGCTTTTATTTATGTAAACCCTTTATCCCAAACGGTTGCTGTAACTGCTAATAAAATGTGAGCTGGAAGCTGAAGTTTGGATTTAATTTGTTTAGCTTATCTAAATCTGCTAGTCCTTTTAATGCTACCCTCCCCCAAGACTACCGCTGCTGGGTTGTCCTTGTTTCTCCTCCAACCACAGTGTAGGCACTCTAATACAAGAGGGGTTTTATTGGCCAAATTACCAGGTGAAAACAGAGAAGAAAGCCTAAAAAAGAGCACTAATGCAGCCACCACATCTAATTATGAGTAAGCTGCAATATGTTACATTTATGGTTTTGGGTTTAATCCTGCTTTGTTTCTGAACAGGTTTCCTGTTCTACCAGCTGCCGCCAGCACTCTCCTGAACAGAGTCAGTCCCCAAGGACTCTGCACAACTTACTCTTCTAGCCTGAAGAAAGATCATAAGAACGTAATTCTCAGGAGCCTTATACTGCATTGAAGTTGGGAGATTTGTAAAAAGAAAAAAAAAATCAGATCTTAATCTCTGCAGGAAACAAAGAAAAAATTCTTAAAGAGATGCGATCATCGTGTGTTTTGGTGAAAGTTTTACAAGATTATAACCCATTTGATATTTCTTTGTACTATTCTTTATTTTACAAATAAATCTGTTAGGAAGTCCATTCATGGCATATGCTTAACCACTTCAGATCCGCACTATTGCCGAATTACGGCTCCAGCGGGGATCTGAAATGCCCGGAGGACGTCCTCCACTGCGCACGCTCCTGGCGCGTCCGCCCAAGACCCACCGATCTCTTTTAGGAGCCTCAGAACGGGGAACCGCCGTTGTAAACACGGCGGTTCCCCGTTCTGTGACAGGGGACAGGACAGATCTACTGATCCCTGTCACTGGGATCAGTTAGATCTGTTATGTCCTGGCCAGCCCTGCCCCCCCACAGTTAGAACACACCCAGGGAACATTTGTTAACCCCATTCACTGCCCCCTGCAGGTTAACCCCTTCAATGCCAATGACATTTATACAGTAATCAGTGGACATTTAAATTTCTGATCGCTGAATAAATGTCATTGGTCCCAAAAATATGTAAAAAATGTCCGACATTCTTGCCCCAATATCGCAGTCCCGATTAAAAATCGCAGTTCGCCGCCATTACTAGTAAAAAAAAAATAATAAAAACGCCATAAATCAATTCCCAGTTTGTAGACGCGATAACTTTTGTGCAAATCAATCAATATACGCAGATTGCAATTTTTTTTTTTTACCAAAAATATGTAGAAGAATATATATCGGCCAAAACTGATGAATATTTTTTTTAATGGATTTGTACTTTAGCAAAAAGTAAAAAAAAATATTCTTTTTTGCTAAATTGTCGCTCAGTTTTTGTTTATAGCGGCGATCAGAAATGACGCAGAGGGGATCAAATACCACCAAAAGAAAGCTCTATTTGTGGGAAAAAAAAGGACGCACATTTTATTTGGGTACAACGTCGCACGACCGCGCAATTGTCATTCAAAATGCGACAGCGCTGAAAGCCAAAAAATGGACTGGGCAGGAGGGGGGTTTAAGTGCACGGTAAGGAAGGGGTTAAAAAGCATGCTAGGTGATCTAATCCAAAAATCCACTACTAGCATGCTTTCTGCTGGCAGACTCTGCTAGTCCACCAGCTTTCTGATGGTGAACCGTGCTAACGGGTATTCAACAGTTTCAGAAAGAGGTCAGCAATGATATATTCTACATTTCTGGAAGTATGAGTTTTCTTTAGTAAAAGTCAAATATATTGCAAGAAAGCACATACATCACTTATTGTGTACAAAAAGCAGGCTGATGGGCATGGAGGAGGATGTAGAGGAAAAGCTGATTTGCAGAAGATGCTACATAAAAGGCAACATTTATTCTTTGCCTCACGTTGGTAATACCCCTCTGTTTAGACCAAAGATCGCCCTTCTAGTATTTCCTTTGACAGAGACATACATGGGGAATTTCAACAAAGCATATGCAACACTTTCTATTGGTATTGGGCAATTAGAAAGTACTGCGCCTAATTCATGGAAGCCTTAAAACCGGTTTTATGCATATATTCACCAGAACGCGATGGATCGCAAAATAGCTCCCCAAATCTTTATTGAACCATCACATCACATTAGACATAGTGTTACGTTTTGGAGCCGGGCTGGACCCCTTCGTCAGGCATGTGATCACATGCCTGACGAAGGAGTCCTGTGTGGCTCTGAAATGTTGCACTATGTCTAAAGTGATGTGAGCGTTCTTCAGTAAAGATTTTGGATGCTATTCAATGATCCATCGCGTGCTGGTGAACATATGTATTTGATCTGTGATGTCTCCAGTTCCACTTGGTTGTTGCTTCAGCACCTAAGCATTATTCAGGGAAGTGTGGAATGGGAATATTGACACTACTTGTTAACAGTTCTAACATCTGTGACAGATTCAGATAATCCAAACACAGACTTGTAAAGAACAAGCAAATCAGTGCTTAACTGACACAGTGGCCCAAGCCATAAAGAGGTCCATAAAATGGTTGAATAATCACTTGAAGGGTGGATGGGAAAGACACATACGGTCACTGGCAGCGCCTCATCAAGAGTCTGGGAATCCAAATAAATGGAAAGTTGCCAGATCAGTATAGGTTAAAGAACTGCACTGGTTTATTGCAGACTCCTTTACACGTAAAACTCCTGGGTGCTGTTCACATGGCTGGTCTGGTGGGCAAAGCAACTACAGCAATCTGGATGGACTTGTGGATAGCTGTGGAGCACAGGCAGGGACCTGTCGTGAGGAGTAAAATCTGGCATCTCGAGCCCTCACTCGTGCCACCGACAGGAGACCAAGGACAAGCAAGGGGTGGGCTGAAATGCATTTCTGAGGCCCCGTCGCCTTCATCTGGCAAGCCTGCCCCATGGTAAAAGGGATGGCTTTTATGCTGTCAGCATGGCACACTAAGAATCAATCAAAAATGGGTGGGCAGAGCCAGCTATGTGATGGCCAAACTGCACTGTCGGCAAGATGAAAACATCCCAAAAAGAGAGTGTGTATCGGAGCAATATTAAGAAAAAGGGGAAAAAATAAGATTAGGCTGGGTTCACACTGGAGCCGGCTCAGGCACATAGCAGGGGTCCGGTGCATCCTGGTTCACAGTTTCAGGTCTGATTTCAGCCTGAATTTTGGGCCTGAAACTGACCGAAAGACACACAGGGCTCCTGTGCAAATTCACACCGGAGCCGCTCCGGAGATATGTGAACCGGCTCCATAGAGAGCCGGTCACATTCTCCTGCTATTGCGAATTGGATGTGGGTTCATTGCATCCAATTAGCACTGGTGTGAACCCAGCCTAAAAGAAATAACTGAGAAGTGGAAGCAGGACAATACTACCACACAGATACCCACTCCAGTCCACCCAATGTGAATAAAAATGGATATATAAACAGGCACACATGCAATAAAAACTACTACAAATAACATTCCATCACTTCGAATAATAGTATCCCCATGCTAGGTTAATATATAGGAAAGTGTAAGGAATATAAATCTAACTATACACTGCTCAAAAACAATGAAGGAACACTTTGAAAACACATCTAATCTCAATTCGGAAAAATATGCTGCATATCTATACTGATATGGGCTGGGTAATGTGTTAGGAAGGAAAAGATGCCACATTGTTTGATGTAAATGAAAATCAACCTACAGAGGGCGGAATTCAAAGACACACCTGAAAAAATTATGCAGCAGGCTAGTCCACTTTGCTGAAATTTCATTGCAGCAACTCAAAATGGTACGCTGTAGTTTGCACCCCCCCCCCCCCCCCCCGTGCTTGTATGCATGCCTAACAACATAGGGCCATGCTCCTAATCAGAAGACGGATGGTGTCCTGGGGTGTTTCCTCCCAGATATTGGCCAGGGCATCACTGAGGTGCAACCTGGCCACGTCGGATGGACCGAAACATAATGTCCCAGAGGTGTTCTATTGAATTTAGGTCATGCGAGCGTGGGGGGCCTTCATCCTCCAGGAACTGGCTACATACTCTCAACACATGAGCCGGGCATTGTGTACCAGGAGGAACCCAGGACCCACTGCACCAGCGTGTGGTCTGACAGTGGGTCCAAGGATTTCATCCCAATACCTAATGGCAGTCAGGGTGCTGTTGTCTATCCTGTAGAGGTCTATGCCTCCCCCGACCATCACAAATCCACCACCAAACCGGTCATGCTAAACAATGTTAAAGGTAGCATAACATTCTCCACGGCTTCTCCAGTCCCTTTCACGTCTGTCACGTGCTCAGGGTGAACCCGCTCTCATCTCTGAAAAGCATAGGGTGCCAGTGGCGGACCTGCCAATTCTGGTGTTCAATGGAAAATGCCAATTGAGCTCTAAGGGGACCGGGCAGTGAGCACAGGGCCCACTAGAGGACGTCGGGCTCTCAGCTCTCTGCTGGAGGTCATTTTGTAGGGCTGTGGCAGTGCTCATCCTGTTACTGCTTGCACACAGGAGCAGATGCTGGTCCTGCTTAATGGGTTAAGGACTTTCTACAACCCTGTCCAGCTCTCCTAGAGTAACTGCCTGTCTCCTGGAATCTCCTCCATGCCTTTGAGACCTGGCAGTGGCACATATTGATCTGCTATCCTGGAGGAATTGGACTGCCTGCCTGTGCAACCTCTATAGGGGCCAGGTATCTCCTCATGCTACCAGTAGTGACACTGACCCTAGCAAATGCACAACTAGTGAAAAACTGTCAGAAAATGTGAGTAGGGGAAAAATTGTCGGTGGCCTCCACCTGAAAAACCATTCCTGTTTGGGAAGTCATCACATTGTTACCCATCTAGTGCACCCTTCCCCCACTTCATAACTGACCAGATCAGTATCCCAGGAGTTTAATTGACTTTATGCTATGCTCTGATTAAAACGTGTTCCTTTATTTTTTTGAGCAGTGCATGTACAGTTGTGCTCATAAGTTTACATACCCTGGCAGAATTTATGATTTCTTGGCCATTTTTCAGAAACTATGAATAACACAAAAACATTTTTCACTCATGGTTAGTGTTTGGCTGAAGCCATTTATTATTAAGCAACTGTCTTTCCTCTTTTTAAATAATGACAACAGAAACTACCCAAATGACCCTGATCAAAAGTTTACATACCCTGGTGATTTTGGCCTGATAACATGCACACAAGTTGACACAAAGGGTTTTGAATGGCTATTAAAGGTAACCACCCTCACCTGTGATCTGTTTGCTTGTAATTAGTGTGCGTGTATAAAATGTCAATGAGTTTCTGGACTCCTGAGAGACCCTTGCATCCTTCATACAGTGCTGCACTGACGTTTCTGGATTCTGAGTCATGGGGAAAGCAAAAGACTTGTCAAAGGATCAGCGGAAAAAGGTAGTTGAACTGTGTAAGCCAGGAAAGGGATATAAAAAGATATCCAAGGCATTGAAAATGCCAATCAGCAGTGTTCAAACTAATCAAGAAGTATATGGTTTTCTGTTGAAACCAAACCACAGTCAGGTAGACCAACTAAAATCTCAGCCCCAACTGCCAGGAAAATTGTTTGGGATGCAAAGAAAACCCCACAAATAACTTCAGGTGACATACAAGACTCTGAAAACATGTGGAGTGGCTGTTTCAAGATGCACAATAAGGAGGCACTTGAAGAAAGATGGGCTGCATAGTTGAGTCACCAGAAGAAAGCCATTACTATGCAAATGCCACAAAGTATCCTGCTTACAATACACCAAATAGCACAGAGACGAGCCTCAAACCTTCTGGCACACAGTCATTTGGAGTGATGAGACCAAAATTGAGCTTTTTGGCCATAACCATAAATGCTACAGGTGGATCACTGATGTTTTGAGGATGTGTGAGTTACAAAGGCACAGGAAATTGATGGCAAGATGAATGCAGTATGTTATCATAAAATACTGGAGGAACATTTGCATTCATAAGCCAGGAAGCTGCGCATGGGACGTACTTTGAAATTCCAACATGACAATGACCTGAAACACAAGGCCAAGTCAACCTGTCATTGGCTGCAGTAGAATAAAGTGAAAGTTCTGGAGTGGCCATCTCAGTCTCCAGACCTCAATATCATTGAGCCACTCTGGGGAGATCTCAAACGTGCAGTTCATGCAAGACAGCCCAAGAATTTCCAGGAACTGGCTTTTTGCCAAGAGAAATGGGCAGCTTTACCATCTGGGAAGATAAAGCGCCTCATCCACAAATGCCACAAAAGATTTCAAGCTGTCATTGATGTTAAAGGGGGCAATACACGGTATTAAGAACTGGGGTATGTAAACTTTGCATCAGGGTGATTTGGGTAATTTCTGTTGTCATTGTGGTTTAAGAGTAAACACAGTTGATTAATAATAAATGGATTCAGACAAACGCCAACCATGAGTGAAAGAAAACTTTGTTATTCATATTCTCTGAAAAATAGCCAAGAAATCATAAATTCTTCCAGGGTATGTAAACTTATGAGCACAACTGTATAAAGTGCTCAGCATAAATGAGTACACCCCCAACAGATTTGTCAGAAAACCTTTACTTTCCTTTCAGAGTCAACATTTTCTATGGGACACTTTACTACAAAATATTCCCACAAATGCGGGCCATTGATTGCAACCAAGATTTGGTATTTTGCACACACAAAAAAAGTATTTCCTAACAAATTAATTCAAGACCATGTTGCAAAAATGAATACACTCCAATGATAGTCTTAGGAGAAAAGCTATATTTTAGACAAAATCCTACTTAACAAGAATTCAACTACAGGTGAGTCTAATTATTCATTAAGCAGGTGTTCAGCAGACAGTTGATTATAAGGCTGGGTTCACACTATTGCAAATTGGATGCGGCTTTCTCTGCATCCAATGCGCATAGCAGGAGGCTGACTGGCTCACACATCTCCACAGCGGCTCCGGTGTGAATTGCATAGAAGCCCTGTGCGCCTTTTGGTCCGTTTAAGGGCGTTACTTAAAGAAAATCTCTCTCATTTCATGCTGTCAGCAATAGCACAACATTGAAGAGAAATGTCACAAGGCCTGAGAAAGAAAATAATTTCTTTATGCAAGAAAGGTTAAGGCTACAAGAAGATCAGCAACGTTTTACTTATCAGTCAGAATACTGTAGCGAAAGTGATACAAAAATTTAACAAGGATTGAACTGCAACCATCTCACAGAGGTGTCCAGGCTGTCCACAGAAGTTAACACCCCAACAGGAGCGTCTTCTGATGAGAAGGGTTGAAGAAAATCGTCATGCAAGTTCACTGCAGTTAGTTAAATAGAAAGCCAAACGGGGGAGATTGTTTCCCGTGACACAATAGGGGGTACACTGCAGAGGAATGGAATGCATGGGTATTGTCCATGAAGAAAGCTTCTCCTAAAGCCCATGCACAAAAAAAGCCTGCCTAGAATTTGCCAGGGCCCATGCTGAAAAAGACTACTGGGAATCTACTCTGGAGTGATGAGACCAAGATAAATGTGTTTCGAACTGATGGCTTCAAAACTGTATGGCGTCACAAAGGTGAGGAGTATAAAGAAAAATGCATGGTGCCTACAGTGAAACATGGTGGTGGCAGTGTCCTTCTGTGGGGCTGCATGAGTACTGCTGGTGCCTGGGAGCTGCATTTCATTCATGGTATTCTGAATTCACAGATGTACTGCTCTATATTGAAAGAGAAGATGCTACCATCACTCCATGCTCTTGGTTGTCATGCACTTTTCAAACATGACAATGATCCAAAACACACATGTAAGGCCACTGTTGGATTTCTGAAGAAGAACAGGGTGAAAGTGATTCAGTGGCCAAGTATGTCTCCTAAACTGAACCCAATCGAACACCTATGTGGAATTCTGAAGAGACAAACTGAGCATCGCTCTCCATCCAGCATCCAGGTTCTAATGCCCCGTACACACGGTCCAAAAATTGGACTACAGATCGTCCGTTTCCTTTGCATGCTAATCTCAGATCAAATCGGAAGAGTTTACTAAAGTCACGAAAATTATCATACGACAGAATAAAAAATCGAAAGTGATGTCGTGTTGTAGTGTATTTGTATTGTATTTTCGGACAACAGCTGTACTGATTAAATGATTATCGTATGATTTGTTATCATACGATCAAAATTTGCATGCATGTCTGATCGGATATTATCGGATGAACGGTCGTGATTGGCTCTCGTAAGCTGTGTACTAACGATCAGATTATCGTACGATCACATCGTAAGCTGTATTTTTCGTCCAATTTTCGGACCGTGTGTACAGGCCATAACGGAGGTCATTCTTGAAGAATGGAAAAAGATAGATGTTGCATTATGTCGCCAAATTGTTCATTCCTTGCTTAGAAGACTCGGAGCTGTACTTACAAATCATACAAAATACTAGATGTAGTAGTTTTTGTTGTGGGGTGTATTCATTTTGCATCAATTAATTTTGATTTAAACTGAAGTTATATTATTAACCTTACTTTCATATAATGGAGCTAAACAAATGTTCTATAGAAAATCAGTTTTGTCAAAATTTTGGAAATATTTCTTGTGTTCATTGAGATATTGATTAAAATCTTACTTTTCACTTTGGGTGCCAAAGTGTTCATTCTGAAAATCCAGTAGGTATCCCTATGGCAGAGCCTCTGGAATCTTACAGCTTGGGAATCACAAAGAGGGATGGTTTCTATCACCCAGACTCTTAAACCTTCCATAGATGTATTATGGTGGGTGAGAAAACTCAGAGAAACACTGTAATCTTCCTCTCCATCCTCAATTACCTCCAGTGCTCCCCAAGTCGGGCCCTCTTGGTTAATAAAGCTTTTCTAGATTACCAATCCTTTACCCCTAGAGATAGAGAAACCTTTTCAATGGCCAACTCAGAAGTGACGTTCATCACTCAGTACCATTACAAACATATGTAAAACATTATTAAACTGCATTGGGGTATCCTTTTACAGGACCCCAAGTTAGGCCCAGTTTTCTCAGATAGACCTAGGGTCTTTAGGAGAGCACGAAATGTGAAAAACATAGTCGCCCCCAGTAAGATCTCACACTTACCCACCAGCTCTTCCAATTCTTTAGTCACATTTTGCAATCTGACTGCCATGTTTCAGTGCAAAAATATCAGATGCAAAGTGTGTCAATTTGTACAGCATCGCCAAATGAGTTTTAAAGATACCTCCGGTGAGACTTATCCCATTAGAAATTTCTTCAGTTGCGCCACTGAATTTGTGGTCTACTGCCTTTCCTGCCCCCATGGTCTCCTCTATGTGGGCTGCACTGTCCGCATGGTCAGGGCCCGTTTTGGGGTGCACAGGAGGTTCGTTGAGGATGGGGAGGAAGATCAGTGTTCCTATGCATTTTCTCACCCACCTTAATACATTTACGGAAAGTTTGAGTCTGGGTGATAGAAACCATCCCTCTTTGTGATTCCCAAGCTGTAATATTCCAGAGGCTCTGCCATAGGGGGACCTACTAGCTTTTCACAGGCACCCGGAGAGTTAAATGAAGAACTAGAAAATCAATACCTTTTTATGAAATAACCCGGGTTTGTCTCACTCATCCCTTACATATACAGTTAGGTCCATATATATTTGGACACGGGCACAATCTTATTTTTTTTTCAGGTATTTACCAAAACATATTCAAGCTATTGTTATATAATGAATATGGGCTAAAAGTGCACACTCTCAGGTTTAATTTAAGGGTATGTACATCCAAATCGGAGAAAGGGTTTAGGAATTACAGCTCTTAAGAATAGCCATCCTCCCTTTTTCAAGGGCCCAAAAGTAATTGGGCAATTGAATCAAAAGCTGTTTCATGGCCAGGTGTGGGCTACTCCTTCATTATTTCTTCATCAATGAAATAGGTAAAAGGTCTGGAGTTGATTCTAAGTGTGGTATTTGCATTTGGAATCTATTGCTGTGAACCTACATCATGCGTTCCATGCAAGTGAAACAGGCCATTATTTACTTCAAAAACATCAGAGAGATAGCAGCAACATTAGCAGTAGCCAAATCAACAGTTTGGTACATTCTGAGGAAAGAATGCACTGGTGATCTCAGCAACATAAAAAGGCCTGGATGTCCACAGAAGACAACAGTAGTGGATGATCGCAGGATCCTCTCCATGGAAAAGAAAAACCCATTCACAACATTCAGACAAGTGAAGAACACTCTACAGGAGGTGGGCGCATCATTGTCAAAGTCTAAAATCAAGAGAAGACTTCACAAGAGCAAATACAGAGGGTTCACCACAAGGTGCAAACCATTCATAAGCCTGAAGAATAGAAAAGCCAACTTAGAATTTGCCAAAAACACATCTAAAAAAGTTAGAGCAGTTCTGAAAAAGCATTCTTTGGACGGATGAAACTAAGATCAATCTCTACCAGAATGATGGGAAGAAAAAAAGTAAAGAATCACTGAGAGGGGGATCTTATGCGAGACCCCTCAACATGTGGACAGTAGTCTGGTACCTCATCCCAAATGATTACATTGCACAAAATACCCTAACCAGTAAATGAGTAGGACTGTAACGGTACTAATATATAGTATAATGATATCCAACATTTATTATACAGCATAAAACACAGAAAACATGAAAAGTCACATATTACAAAATAAAACAAATAAAAGAAGACAGTGTAACGCTCTTCCTCGTGTTGTCTCACCAACCCCACAAAAGTGGGGGGTGAGCAACTTGTTTATGACAATTCTTCGACACAGAAAGCGTTTCGCGGGGGATATAACCTGCTTCTTCAGGAAACTCAGGTCATTGTCGAACACTAGAATAGATAATGACATGCATATCACTAACAGTCATTATTTGTTACTGGGCATATGGCTCAATGGTGTTAGGCACATAACTCAGCATTAATACAAAGCATATACATGAGGTCTCACTCTATGGTTTTAACACAACTTAGCCCCTGCTGCCTACTGAAAGGTGAGGTAATCCAAGCCACGCTCCTAAAAGCGGATGTGTTAACATATATAACAATGTGAGATTGTCTGCAATAAATAATGACAGAAAACCTAATAGTCTAGGCTAAATTCTGTCCAATTTTGTGCAGGCTATAATTAATAAATAAAGGAAAATTATAGGTGTGGGCCCCCCCCCCCCCCACACATTACAAGCTACACCCAATTACGACTCAATACACGGATTGTGGTAACTCGGTATACGGGTCATTGTTTATTACTGACAATCACTATACGTACAGTAATAGATAAGATCACAAGCTGTTACTGGACTCAAAGGACTTCTTCGTCCAATATAGGGGGCGCTTTGC
>BLSH010521002.1:623253-635465 GCA_018402905.1 Glandirana rugosa
GCCCACACGAGTGAAAACACTATATATATATATATATATATACACACACAGTATCTCACAAAAGTGAGCACACCCGCACATTTTTGTAAATATTTTATTATATCTTTTCATGTGACAACACTGAAGAAATGACACTTTGCTACAATGTAAAGTAGTGAGTGTACAACTTTTATAACTACATTTGATGTCCCCTCAAAATAACTCAACACACCATTCATTTCTAAACCATTGGCAACAAAAGTGAGTACACCCCTAAGTGAAAATGTCCAAATTGGGCCCAATTAGCCATTTTCCCTCCCCTGTGTCATGTGACTCATTAGAGTTACAAGGTCTCAGGTGTGAATGGGGAGCAGGTGTGTTAAATTTGGTGTTATCACTCTCATACTGGTCACTGGAAGTTCAACATGGCACCTCATAGCAAAGAACTCTGAGGATCTGAAAAAAAGAATTGTTGTTCCACATAAAGATGGCCTAGGCTATAAGAAGATTGCCAAGACCCTGAAACTGAGTTGCAGCACGGTGGCCAAGACCATACAGCGGTTTAACAGGACAGGTTCCACTCAGAACAGGCCTCGCCATGGTCGACCAAAGGGGTTGAGTGCATGTGCTCAGCGTCATATCACAGGTGTTGTCTTTGGGAAATAGACATATGAGTGCTGCCAGCATTGCTGCAGAGGTTGAAGGGGTGGGGGGGTCAACCTGTCAGTGCTCAAACCATACGCTGCACACTGCATCAAATTGGTCGGCATTGCTATTGTCCCAAAAGGAAGCCTCTTCTAAAGATGATGCACAAGAAAGCCTGCAAACAGTTTGCTGAAGACAAGAAGACTAAGGACATGGATTACTGGAACCATGTCCTGTGGTCTGATGAGACCAAGATAAACTTATTTGGTTCAGATGGTATCAAGCGTGTGTGGCGGCAACCAGTTGAAGAGTACAAAGACAATTGTGTCTTGCCTACAGTCAAGCATGGTTGTGAGAGTGCCATGGTCTGGGGCTGTATGAATGCTGCCAGCACTGGGGAGCTACAGTTCATTGAGGGAACCATGAATGCCAACATGTACTGTGGCATACTGAAGCAAAGTATGATCACCCCCCATGATCACAGAGACCGGGCCGCAGGGCAGTATTCAATGATAATGACCCCAAACACACCTCCAAGACGACCACTGCCTTGCTAAAGAAGCTGAGGGTCAGGTGTTGGACTGGCCAAGCATGTCTCCAGACCTAAACCCTATTGAACATCTGTGGGGCATCCTCAAACAGAAGGTGGAGGAGCGCAAGGTCTCAAATATCGCGCAAGGTCTCTAATATCCACCAGCTCTGTGATGTTGTTGAGGAGTGGAAGAGGACTCCAGTGGTAACCTGTAAAGCTAAAGAGGATTAATGCAGTGCTGGAAAATAATGGTGGCCACATGAAATATTGACATTTTGGGCCCAATTTAGACATTTTCACTTAGGGGTGTACTCATTTTTGTTGCCAGTGGTTTAGACATTAATGGCTGTGTGTTGAGTTATTTTGAGGGGACAGCGAATTTACACTGTTATACAAACTGTACACTCACTACTTTACATTGTAGCAAAGTGTAATTTTTTTCAGTGTTGTTACATGAAAAGATATAATAAAATATTTACAAAAATGCGAGGGGTGCACACACTTTTGTGAGATACTGTATAGTGTCAAACATAAGCGATCCCCCCAAAAAAGGGAAGGAAAGCCAGTACAGACAATAAGGCATATAAAAGGACACTTACCAAAGCATGGATGGCTGCACAAATAGACACAGGTCAGAAGGAAACAAAGCTAAAGGGACCAGTAGTCACACCAGCAGCACAGTGTCTGCGCTGGTTGCTAGACAGAAAGGAGACTCCTAATTCCCTGCACCTGAAAGGGAGCCTATATAGAACCAAGGGCTGGAACTAGGGCAATGAACACATCATCCCCAGTTGTGTAATACAGAAGGGATAATGGCAATGGCAGATCCAAGTGGAATATGCCACGGCCAATCAGTGGGGGAGGAAAGCGTCCCACCCCACAGCTCATCTGCCAACAAATCAAGTACAGAAAAGCAGCAGGTATAAGTCCACCATCCACACATGACAGACAACCATGTCGGCCAATCAGTCCAGGCATCATAGTAATGTTACCCCAGAATTAAAGAGGACAGTGCAGCTCTAATTAATACGTGCATATATGCCTATCCCATTATTACACAGACTAAAGTGATGAGAATGTGGCCGCATTATGGAAACTGAGGTAATCCTATCCATGTGAGAAGGACTGACTGCTAGGTCAGCAGGCGTAACCCTTATAAGAATGTCGTATAATTATATATAAATTTAAAATATGGGGTAGGGACAGCCCAAATCCACTAGGTGCCAGCAACAAGCCGTTTACAGATATAAGACCACGTACAGAGATAAGCTAGTAATAATACAGCCCAAAAACCCAAGTAATGGACATGACATTACAAAACACACATAATACAAATAAATGTGCTATAACCTAACCACCCCCCCCCCCCTCGGGGGGATAACCAATTCATAAAGCCTCTCACTATGTACAAGCAACCCTTACCATGCACAAGGTAACCTCTAGCCTTAATGTATGCCCCTCATCAACCCCTCAATATATATTGCACCAGGCAAAATAATTGATGATGCACATAGTAATGAGGGGGGTGGGTACAAGGCATGGACAAGACAGTGCTATAGAAAGGGTTTGTAACTAATTGCATTGTTAAGACCTGGGGGCTGAGTAGCTGCCAGGCGATGAATCCATCCAGCCTCTCTTTGTAGAATGAAGCGATCCCAG
Organism: Glandirana rugosa; assembly: GCA_018402905.1. Taxonomy (NCBI): domain Eukaryota; kingdom Metazoa; phylum Chordata; class Amphibia; order Anura; family Ranidae; genus Glandirana; species Glandirana rugosa. The sequence goes on from BLSH010521002.1 coordinate 626,069, forward strand.
TCGCCTCCCCGTATATCTGTATGGATTCATTAGAGGGTAAAAATTTTAACGTAGTGGGGGTCCTTATTATGTCTCCACGTGCCATGCCTACCAATGGGGGCATAATATTACCCCCCTTGATGGCAGATACGTGGTCATAGATGCATTTCCTGAAGAAGCGCTTTGTCTACTCAACATAAAAACTGCCACATTTGCATGTCATCAAATAGACAATGCCCATAGTCTGGCAGTTCACATAATGCTGCGCATGGTGAATGTCGCCATTTGGCAACAAATGTACTCTCCCAGACCACATAAACTGACAATATGAACAACCACCACATCTATGAGTTCCCGGATATTTACATCTGCAACTAGTACCTTCCCTAGAAAAGTGGCTGGTAACCAGTTGATCTCTTAGCGAATTGTTTCTATGGTAAATAATATCAGCCCTGTCCTTGACACAATTGGCTACCTGAGGGTCTGCTTTCAATAAGTACCAATATTTGTCAATGATGTGCCTAATTTGTTCTTGTTGTCTGGAATACCTTATTATCAGTTTGGTTGTGTTTGTTTTGTCATCATAGTTTGATTTTGCAGTCTGAGCGATTAGTTCCTTCCTGCCCTTACTGTTGGCTTTCCAATAAGCTCACATGAGGTTAGAGTACCCTCAAGCCAATAGTCTGTCTCTCAATTTGTTAGCTTGAGTCTGGAAGTCCTCCTGCGATGAACAGTTGCGCTTGAGGTGCAGGTATTGTCTATATGGAATGGACTTCACCAGACTGTAGGGGTGGCCACTATTTGCTCGTAGGATGGTATTCCGGGGCAGTGGACTTCCGAAACAGATTTGTCCCAAATGTCAAGTCTGTTTTGATAAAGATTTCAACGTCAAGGAAGGAAATCCTTTCTTGACTACAAGTCATTGTGAAAGAGAGATTGAAATCGTTAGTGTTAAGTGCTCAAACAAAATCACCCAGTAATTCTCTCGGGCCATCCCAGAGTATGAGGATGTCATTGATGTACCTGTGCCACGAAAGGACATGGCACAGGTACATCGAGAGGGCCTCATCACTCATAATGACGCGTTCCCACCCCCCCCAGGTACAGGTTGGCATATGATGGGGCACACAAGGTCCCCATAGCCACTCCCTGCACCTGGAGGTAGTGGGAATCGCCAAACAAACAGAAATTGTTCTGCAAAATGAATTGTAGAAGCGCCACAACAAATCCACCGAAGAACTTTTGAGTGGTGCTTCTCTCCTGCAAAAATGATTTGATGACGGAGATACCCTTACCGTGTGGTATGCTGCTGTAAAGTGCCTCGACATCCACAGTAACAAGCCACACACACGGGGGGAATGTGGATCTCATCGATGGTCTGTAACAAATGAATGGTAGTATCATCATCACAATCAAGTATGAAGGTAAAGAAAGCACATGTGGGTATAGATGTGTGTCAATCAAGATACTGGCATTTTTGGTTAAGCTGCCACATCCAGATATGATGGGTCTACCTAGGGGCTTAGTAAGGCTGAACCTTGGGTAATGAGTAAAAGGTTGGGGTGCATAGCCAATCTGTTTTGAGGAATTCCCAGGTGGATTTGGGCATAATACCTTCTTGGTGAGCCTGATTTATTAATCGATTGAACTCTTGTTGAGATCTGATCATTTTGTCAGGTGAAACCTTTCTATACCATTCAGTATTCCTAAGCAGGCGGTTGCACATTTGGAAGTATTGGTCTGTGGTCATAACGACCACATTTCCCCCTTTGTCGGCTGGCTTAATAATCAAGTCGACTCTATACCTTAAGTCTTTAATAACCTGCTTCTGAGTACGAGTAAGATTATTCTTGGACCCTTCATGGGTATCCAATGCTTGTATTTCCTGAATGGTTTACAAAACAAAGGCCATGATGTTTCCATTCAGGGATAGAGAGGGAAGCAGATTTTCATTTAAATTTGTTGATAAGGGGAAAGTTGGCAGCGTTGGAGCTATCCCCATTTGCCCCAAAAAAAGCATCCAAATCAACCTGATCGATAAGATCAGGTTCATCTGGATCAACATTCTCCTCAAGCAGTTCAATCAATTGTTGAAATGCTTTGAAATCCTGTCTCTTGTATCGTGACCAAAGTTGGCCATCCAATCCTGTTGGTCTTGTCATTTCTGGTGGCGTAGCTTATGGGCAAACAAATGAATGTCTTTTATGGTTTCAAAACAGTCAAAATCTCATTCAGGGCAGAATCCCAGTCCCAGAGATAGAACCTTGATCTTGGGCTGGGATAGTGGAAAAGGTGACAAGTTGATTACATTTGTGGGTTTTGTTGGGGTCCAGAGTTTGCTCCCCTAAAAAAAGTAAACTGTTGTTGAGTCAAACTCATCAGTAGGAATATCCCAAGGACTATTCCAAGTGGTATTTATTGTGACGTGCCTGTGCTGACACTTGGGATGCTGTGTTAGTGTTATCAGGTAATATGCTTAGCATGGAGTGAATTTGTCCTGATGAAGTGGGGGCTAAAGGACAATTCAAACTGGATGTGTTGAAGGGGGGAGTACCCTTAGTGTTCTGTTTTGGAAGTTCTTTAGAAGATAGACCACCTGTGTTGTGTGTCTGCACGGCATTGCTGATGGGAAGAAGCAGAAGTGTAAGAGGATGCATCTGACACAACATCATCATCAGTTACATTATCAGGCATCTTCCTATTTTTGGAGCAATTATTCTGGGAAGACCATTTAATTGCCCGGTGGCTTTGGAAAGTCACCCGGTCTTTAAAAATGTTTTTCTCCTTGTCCTTTATGATTTTAACATTGAATTTTTCTAGTTGAGCTTTTAGCTCTGCGCTTTTACAAGGAAAAATGCTATAAGAGGTAATACAGAGGCGGCTCTTTAATTAGGCAAATTAAGGCGTCACCTAAGGCCTCGCGCTCACAGGGGCCTCGCGGCTGCCTAATTTGCCTAACACATTTAGCGGATGCCGTGGGTCCCCATCCCACTTGCTCTCTCCGCTGGCAAATGACAGGAGCGGTTCAGAGCAGGAGAGACTGTGCCGCCGCCACCATTGTCAGTAATGAGAAGAGGGCTCTCTGTGTTCCCTGCCCATTCCCCCTCCCTTCTCCTGTCAGAGGAGGAGAACAGAACAGCATGAGATCGGAGCGGCTGTCTTTGTCTCTGGGTGGAGAGAGAGCAGCCGCAGGCTTTTCTTTCCCCCCTCCCTCTCCTCCTCACACTGCTGTTCTTGGGAGTGGCACTTGCCAGCACAGCCGCCGCTGTTTCTTCCCTGTCCTTTGTATTGGCCAGGTGAGAAATACAGTAAAAAAGAAGCAGATAACAGGATTGTGGGACATGTAGTCCCGGGGACTGGCGGCCCCATTGCAACTCTAAGGGAGGAAATTGCAGGCCACCGCATGCCCAGGTGAATGGGAGGGAGAGAGAGAGAGCCTGGAGCCCGGGAAAGCTTTCAGGGAAGTGCACCCAGGACTCCAGAGAGAGAGGGCTGTGCTGAGGGAACACCATCAGAGAGAGAGAGAGAGAACCCCGCTGCCATGTTCCACCAGAGGGAAAGCCACACAGCCTAGCACCATCTTTAGTAAAGGAAGGAATGGAGTCATTGCCAGAATACAGATCTAGGTGCTACCCAGCGGAGTCGCCAAGGGCAACCCAGAGTGAGCTGACTCCTGATCAGAGGAACCATTGTTGTTGTATCGTCGGGTCTGGTGAGAGGGCCAGTCGGCCATTATCTACAACCATCCATAGGAACTGTAGTCTCTGACCTTCTCCTGCACTATGCCCCCAGTCTCTGACCCTCTCCTGTACTATGCCCGCAGTCTCTGACCATCTCCTGTACTATGGCCACAGTCTCTGACTGTCTCCTGTACTATGCCTACAATGTCTGACCATCTCCTGTACTATGTCCACAGTCTCTGACCATCTCCTGTAGTATGACTGTAGTCTCTGACTGTCTCCTGTATCATGTCTGTAGTCTCTGACCGTCTCCTGTAGTATGTCTGCAGTCTCTGACCGTCTCCTGTAGTATGCCCACAGTCTGACCATCTGCTGTACAATGCCCGTAGTCTCTGACCATCTCTTGTAGAACCTCTGCATTTTCTGACCGTCTCCTGCAGAATGTCCACAGTCTCTGACCATCTCCTGTAGTATGTCCACAGTCTGACCATCTCCTGTAGTATATCCGCAGTCTCTGACCGTCTCCTGTTGTATGTCTGTAGTCTCTGACCGTCTCCTGTAAGTATGCCTGCAGTCTCTGACCAGCTCCTGTAGTATGCCCGCAGTCTCTGACCGTCTCCTGTACTATGCCTGCAGTCCCTGACCATCTCCTGTAGTATACTCGCAGTCTCTGACCGTCTCCTGTACTATGTCTGCAGTCTCTGACCATCTCCTGTAGTATGCCGGCAGTCTCTGATCATTTCGTGTAGTATGCCCGCAGTCTCTGACCATCTCCTATAGTATGCCCACAGTCTCTGACCGTCTCCTGTACTGTGTCTGCAGTCTCTGTCTGTCTCCTATAGCATGCCCACAGTCTGACTATGTCTGCAGTCTCTGACCGTCTCCTGTACTATGTCTGCAGTCTCTGACCATCTCTTGTAGCATGCCCGCAGTCTCTGACCATCTCCTACAGTATGCCCACAGTCTCTGACCGTCTCCTCTACTGTGTCTGCAGTCTCTGTCCATCTCTTGTACTAGGTCTCTGCAGTCTCTGACCATCTCCTGTACTATGTCTGAAGTCTGACCATCTCCTGTAGTATGCCTGCGCTCTCTGATCATCTCCAGTAGTATGCCTGCAGTCTCTGACCAGCTCCTGTAGTATGTCTGCAGTTTCTGACCCTCTCCTGTAGTATGCCCGCAGTCTCTGACCATCTCCTGTAGTATGCCCGCAGTCTCTGACCAGCTTCTGTAGTATGTGTATTAACCTCCCTGGCAGTAATCCCGAGTGTGGCTCGGGGTGGAATTTCAGTACCATTAGCGGTAACCCCGAGCCACACTCGGGATTGCATCACTGGATCCAGGCAATGTTACTCACCTTGTCCCCTGGATCCAGCGATGCCCTCCCGCGGTGTCAGCTTGTCTGTCCTCCGCCCGATGCCTCTGTGTGCCGGGCTCCGTTCCCTGCCAGCGTCGCGTCGCATGGGGGCGGAGCCCGGCGGGAAATTCAAAAAGTGAAACACACAGTAAACATACAGTACACTGTAATCTTACAGATTACATTGCTGTATGAAATTATTTCACATCCCCTTTGTCCCTAGTGGTTTCTCCAGTGCCCTGCATGCACTTTTATATTATACATGTCATTCTTTCTGCCTGGAAACTTGAGAATGTCCATAGCAACCAAAAAGTGTCCCTTTACGTGGTTTTTGATCAGCTAGAAAACACCGATAGTAAATAAGAATCATTTGCAGAATTGAGTGATACTGATTTTTGGGGAAATTTATCATCAGAAAGTGAAAGTGACGACAGCGACAATTCTGCAACTGAGCATATTTCAGTGTTTTTGATTTAATTACATTATTGAATCAATTTTATTACTATTACGTTATTATTTTTGATAATTATTTATAGTTATTTATTATATTATAATTTATGATTTCATGTTTCAAACTTTATCATACCTGGCATGTCTACTAGACTCTTGTTTGGACAGATTTAAGTGAGTTATTCCTAAGAATTACAGGCCTACAATATGAAACGCCAAATTTCCATGCAAAATAATCGTACCGCTTTCAGCACCAAAAATCTGAATTAATCATACCGCCAGAGAGGTTAATGCGCCATTTTACTTGCTTAATTATTTGGGATTGCTCCACTGCTTGATAGGTGGTAAGGATGAGCAATAACCTGTAGCAACCTATCAGTGAACAGTAGTGACCTGCTGTAATCTCTAGCAACCAATCAGTGAGCAGTAATGATGTGCTGTAACCCCTAGCAACCAATAAGTGAGTGGTAATGATGTGCTGTAATTTTTAGCAACCAATCAGTGAGCAGTAATAATGTGCTGTAACCTCAAGCAACCAATTGGCAAGCGAAAATTATGTGCTGTAACCTCTAGCAACTAGTCAGTGATTGGTAATGATCAGCTGAAACCTCTGGCAACCATTTGCAATCGCTGCGTGATCTGCTGCAGTAAACTGATTTTGAGTCTACCTGCTATTTGTTTGTACGTCTCAGAATGGAGGGGGGCCCAAGAAAATGTTTGCCCAGGGCCCAATCAATATTAACCACTCCCACACCGCGCACAGTATGTTTACTGTGGCATTGTGGACGTGTACCGTGAATCGCCGTAAATAAACAGCGATTTGCGGAGTGGCTGCTAGGGGGCACAATCGCTCGTGCCCGCCGCACTCCGGAGGAGTGTGCCCGCAGCTCGGGCAGATCCGATGTCCGCCTGCGAGCCACAATGAGCTGCCAGGGCCAAAGAACGGGGAGCCGCTGATGTAAACACAGCGGTTCCCCATTCTGACAGTGGGGACATAAGATATCTACTCATCCCTGTCACTGGGATCAGTTAGATCTCTTATGCCCCTGACAGCTCAGCCCCCTCACAGTTAGAACACGCCCAGGGAACACAGTTAACCCCTAGATCTCACCCTGCAGGTTAACCCTTTCACTGCCAATGGCATTTACACAGTAATCAGTACATTTTTATAGCACTGATCGCTGTATAAATGCCAATGGTCCCAAAAAAGTGTCAAAATGGTCCGATATGTCCGCCCCAATATCGCAGTACCACTAAGAATCGCAGATCCCCGCCATTACTAGTAAAAAATAAAAACCCCAGAAATGAATTCTCACCATCCGTAAACGTGGCAACTTTTGTGCAAACCAATCAATAAACGCCGATTGCGTTTTTTTTTACCAAAAATATGAGGAAGAATATAAATCAGCCAAAACGAAAGAAAAAAAATGTTTTTTTATAATTTTTTTTTTTGGATTTGTATTTTAGCAAAAGAAATATAGTTTTTTTTTTTTGCAAAATTGACGCTCTTTTTTTGTTTATAGCGGTGAACAGAAATGACGCAGAGGTGATCAAATACCACCAAAAGAAAGCTCTATTTGTGGGGGGGAAAAGGACGCAAATTTTGTTTGGGTACAACTTCACACGATCGCGCAATTGTCAATTAAAGCGACGAAGTGCCGAATCGCAAAAAGTGCTCTGGTTCTAATGTGGGAAATCCTTCCGAGGCTGAAGTGGTTAAAGAGGACCTGAAGGTGGGGGTTTGGGGTTGGCAAAATGCACCTTCCCCTGAGTAAACAAAAATCCTTGCAGGGCCCAGTTTGTTGTTATCATTTAATGGAGTACCACATCTTCTCTCATTTCTTCAAGTGCACTGATAAACCACTAGGAAACTGCTAATCCTTTAGACACGTTTGGGGTACAGTTGTGTTGCTAAATATTGATTAACCTATTCTAGTATTGATTTTTCTGCTATTGATATAGAGCTGCTTATATAGATATATTTGTTTACCGTAGGGTAGGGTAGTTCTACGTTGCTTAGTGAATTTTATTTGTAATTTATTCAAGTTCTTAATTACAGTCAAATTTGTGTCTACCATTAAGCAGGTGTGTGTTCCTTTATTGCCTAGATCCTACAGTAAGGTGAAAGGTACTACATGCTGGTGTTGCTATGTGCGTCTTTAGTGATTCAATCAACCAGGTATGTCAGAGGGGCTGAGGGTGTTCTTGGAGTTGAGGTACAGAATTGAGAACCAAAAATTACCAAGCAGCTCCTTCAGTGGTAGTGCTACACACATTACTCCAGTTTTGAGGGACAGGGGACCTAAACACTGCTGTGCTCAGGCAGCATTAAGAGCCCTGTCTCATTTAAGCAGGCCTCATGGTGACTGAACAGCTTATTTGCAGCATGACTCTAACACTACTGTGGGCAGGCAGCGTTAAGAGTCCTGTCACACTCACCTCTCGTGTAACCTAAGACTTCTGGAGCTCCACTCAGCCAATAAGGAGTGACGTTGCATCTGCGCACGTCACCCCTCCCATCCACCGCACAAGGATCTCAAGCTGGGAAGGCCTCCTGCGTAGCTGATGGCCATGAGTGGGGCCTCATGTCTAATGCCTCGTACACACGGGACGACGATCGCATTCAACACGTCGTACTCACGACCGTTGTATGCGAAATCGATCGTTTGTGTGCGCGCTTTCAACAGTCGAACATACGACGTTCGTGCATGGGAGTTGTATGTGCAGACTACAAAACTTGGTCGTACTAACAAGCTCGCATATGACCGTTGTATCGTGTGTAGAGCAGTTGGGTACAACAAGTTGTATTGTGCTAAACACGCATGCGCCAAGTCCACTTCAACTAACACAAAATTAGATGAAGGAGCCCAAAGGGTGACGCTACGATACCAGCACTTCCTCTTTATACGCTCGTTCGCATCATCACGTTCGGCTGGCCGCAAGTTGTATGTACGACCGTCGGGTGCACGTCAGTATGCTATTTACATTATGCAACATACGATTTGCGACGATCGTACGTACGATCGTCATCCCGTGCGTACGAGGCTTAAGTTTTGCCTAAGGCCTCACAAAGCCTAGAGCCGCCTCTGCTTATGTCTAAGGTACAAATCATTAATCTCTTTGTCCAGCTGTACAATATCTTCATTATACTGCTCAATGAGGAGTTGCATAATCCCCTGAGAGCATTTGTAAAAATGATTTTCCTATCTAGTTCTGAATTCATCAGATAATGTTTTAAGATTGGGAAAGATCTGTACACGTAGTCCCATAGGAGTAATTTTCTCCTCCAAGTATTTTTCCAAGTAAAACATATGCCAATATTTAGTAGATATAGTTTCCAAGAGTCTCCTAAGAAAAAAGCATTTACATCAAAGTCAGCTTTATTGTCCTTAATGTTTTGAGTTTGTAATTTAGACATAAGGTTTTTCCACTGTATGCCTTGGTAGTCAGCCATACTGGGGGCCAAAATAGGACCAACCAGTTGTACTAATGTGGCTACTACAAAGGATTGAAATGATACAAGAAAAGAAGGAGGAGTGCAGAAAGAAGAGTAGAGGGGGAGGTGGACAGGGGAAGCACATATACAAACATATAGGACACACAATAGACAAAAACAACACTGGCTGTAAAGGAGGGACTCCCAAAAGGTGTTTACCACCAAATGGATAATATGTAAAGAATCACTGGGAGGGGGATCTCATGCAAGAACGCACAACATGTGGACAGTAGTCCGGTACCTCATCCCAAATTATTACATTGCACAAAATACCCTAACCACTAAATGAGGACTGTAACGGTACCAATATATAGTAAAAGTATATCAAAAATGTATTATACAGCATAAAATCTAGAAAACATGAAAAGTCACATATTGCAAAATATGACAACAAATAAAAGAAGATAGTGTAACGCATATACACGAAGGGGACAGGTG
>BLSH010521002.1:635475-686429 GCA_018402905.1 Glandirana rugosa
GGGGGGACTAAACTAATTAGAGATATGTTATTCTATAATGGAGAGTAGGAGTGTAGCTTGTAATCTGTGGGGGCCCCACACCTATAATGTTCCTTTATTTATCATAGCCTGCACAAAATTGAACACAATTTAGGCTAGATTATTAGGTTTTCTGTCATTATTTATTGCAGACAATCCCACATTGTGATATATGGTAACACATCTGCTTTTAGGAGCTTAGCTTGGATTACCCCATATTTCAGTAGGCGACAGCGGCTAAGTTGTGTTAAGACCACAGAGTGAAACCTCATGTATATGCTTTGTATTAATGCTGAGGTATGTGCCTAACAACATTAGGCCATATGCCCAATAACCAATGATGAGTGATATGCATGTCATTATCTATTCTATTTCACTCATGGTTAGTGCTTGGCTGAAGCCATTTATTATCAATCAACTGTGTTCACTCTTTTTAAATCATAATGATAACAGAAACTACCCAAATGACCCTGATCAAAAGTTTACATACCCTGGTGATTTTGGGCTGATAACATGCACAAGTTGACACAAAGGGGTTTGAATGGCAATTAAAGGTAACCATCCTCACATGTGATCTGTTTGCTTGTAATTAGTGTGTGTGTATAAAAGGTCAATGAGTTTCTGGACTCCTGACAGACCCTTGCATCTTTCATCCAGTGCTACACTGAGGTCTCTGGATTCTGAGTCATGGGAAAAGCAAAAGAATTGTCAAAGGATCTGCGGAAAAGGTAGTTGGACTGTATAAAACAGGAAAGGGATATAAAAAGATATCCAAGGAATTGAGAATGTCAATCAGCAGTGTTCAAACTCTAATCAAGAAGTGTAAAATGAGGGGTTCTGTTGAAACCAAACCACGGTCAGGTAGACCAACTAAAATTTCATCCACAACTGCCAGGAAAATTGTTCGGGATGCAAAGAAAAACCCACAAATAACTTCAGGTGAAATACAGGACTCTCTGAAAACAGGTGGTGTGGCTGTTTCAAGATGCACAATAAGGAGAACATGAAGAAAGATGGGCTGCATGGTCGAGTCGCCAGAAGAAAGCCATTATTACGCAAATGCCACAAAGTATCCCACTTACAATATGCCAACAGCACAGAGACAAGCCTCAAATCTTCTGGCACAAAGTCATTTGGAGTGATGAGACCAAAATTTAGCTTTTTGAATACATCTAGAGAAAGTTTCCCCATTAAGGGTTTAGTGGCAGTAAAAAATATATAAGTAAATCCAAACAATTTTGTTGAAAATCTTACAGTTTTTTATTATTTATTTCCCGCTTAACATTGAATCATAGAAAAAGAACTATGTGAAAAAATGCATAAAAAGAGCTCTGGTTGTACATCAATGAGCATGAGCTTACTACATGGTCATCCCGACCAGCCACCCAGGGTCAAGCGCTCCACCATAGTTATAGGAGTTTACAAGAGGCCACACTTAATCCTCCCTGGTGCAGAGGGGGGGAGGTTGCAGTTTACACTCCTATGAAAGGTAAAAATATATGTAATGAATTAGTGCCATAATCACTAGTATAGCGTAAGCATAATAGGTGCATATGGACAAATGCTATATAAAAATGACTTTTTAGTGTCTATACTACATTCGACATCAATATCACCTATATTTATCGTGAGCAAATGGAAAACTGCATCACGAATAGGCTATATGAAGAAAATTTTTTGGTTCAAAAGGAACCGTATATATATATGTCTGTGTATATACATGCACCTAATAAGATATTAAAGGTAGGTTGAAATACTTACTAATGACCTGAGGGCAGGAATGCCCAAAGCATTCACTGTCTTACAGGCAAAACAAGCGTTGACCACTGTGAAAAATATACAAAAAATTGCATTACTTCGGAGAAACAGGAGTTTTGTTGCTGTCTCCAAAGTAAGGGATAGTGGGAAATAACAATCATGGAAGAGGACAGAAGAGGAGAAAAAATCTCACTCACATGTCATTTTCAAATGAATATATCAGAAAAAAATGTCCTTCTTACCGGAAAATTTCGCTTTTTGGCCACAACCATAAACGCTACATTTGGAGAGGCGTCAACAAGGCCTATGATGAAAGGTACGCCATTCCTACTGTGAAACACGGAGGTGGATTGCTGATGTTTTAGAGATGTGTGAGCTACAAAGGCACAGGAAATTTGGTCAAAATTGATGGCAAGATGAATGCAGTATGTTATCAAAAAATACTGGAGGAACATTTTCATTCATCAGCCAGGAAGCTGCGCATGGGACGTACTTGGACATTCCAACATGACAATGATCCAAAGCACAAGGCCACTTCGACGTGACATTGGCTACAGCAGAATAAAGTGAAGGTTCTGGAGTTGCCATCTCAGTCTCCTGACCTCAATATCATTGAGCCACTCTGGGGAGATTTCAAACGTGCAGTTCATGTAAGACAGCCCAAGCATTCCCAGGAACTGGAAGCTTTTTGCCAAGAGAAATTGGCAGCTTTACCATCTGAGAAAATAAAGAACCTCAAATACCACAAAAGACTTCAAGCTGTCATTGATGGTAAAGGGAGCAATACACGGTATTAGGAACTGGGGTATGTAAACTTTTGATTAGGATCATTTGGGAAGTTTCTGTTGTCATTATGATTTAGAAAGAGTAAACACAGTTGATTGATAATAAATGGCTTCCGCCAAACACTAACCATGAGTGAAAGAAAAGTTTTTGTGTTATCATTCATATTCTCTGAAAAATGGCCAAGAAATCATAAATTCTGCCAGGGTATGTAAACTTATGAGCACAACTGTATACTGTCAACCCAAATTCAGCCAAATGCAGCAAAGTTGATTGAACGGCGCTTCACAAGCTGTACACTCACTACTTTACATTGTAGCAAAGTGTAATATCTTCAGTGTTGTCACATGAAAAGATATAATAAAATATTTACAAAAATGTGAGGGGTGTACTCACTTTTGTGAGCTACTGTATTTGTGTGTGTGTGTATACATGTATATATATATATTTCTTATACGTTCCTATATATTACCCTAGTATGGGGATATGATGTTGATCTACTATTTTTCAAAGTGATGTAATGTAATTTACAGTAATTTTATTGCATGTGTGCCTGTTTATATATCCATTTTTATTCACATACACTTCCTTTACATATATCTGCACCAGTTTATATATACTGATTGGGTGGACTGGAGCAGTTACCTGTGTGGCAGTATACTCCTGCTTCCACTCTCTAGTTATTTCTTTTAATCTTAATTCCCCCCCCCCCCTTTTCTTCCTATTGCTCCTATACACACTCTCAGTTTGGGCTGTTTTCATCTTTCTGACAGAGCGGATGACCATCGTCTGGCTGGCTCCACCCACCTCTGCTTTTGATAGGCTTATAGTAAGCCATGCTGACAACTTAAAAGCCACCTTTTTCCGTGAGGCAGACTTGCCTGATGAAGGAGGTGGGGCCACAGAAACACGCTGTGGCCTGCTTGTCCTTGGTCTCCTATCAGTGACATGAGTGAGGGCTCGAGGTTTTAATTCTCACGGCGAGTCCCTGTCTGTGCTCCACAGCCATCCGCCAGTCCATCCAGATTGCTTTAGCTGCTTTGCACACACCAGCCATGTGATCGGCACCCAGGAGTTTTGCATATAAGTGAGTCTAATCTGAATTCTGAGAAACTAGTTCTGTATTGGGTATGACTTCCTTGTGCATGACTGCAAACAGTAGTGTGCAAATTCCATAGCCACGAAACAGCAAGCAGCTATGGAATCTGCCCACTACTGTCTGTAACAAAGCAGGTGGACCTGATGTGGAAGTAGTCTCTCAGAGTCCCTAATCAGGTCTACCTTCCTTGTGATTGACAGCAGGACAATTTCATAGCCACTATTGGGCTGTCTAATGGCTATGGAATCTGCCCACTATCATTAGCTGTCAAGAGCAAGGGATGCGGTCCAGACAGGGAACTAGTCTCAGAACCCACAACCAAACACCTCAACCAATTGGCTTCTCTGTGTGACAGGTAGGGAATTCAGTAACATTGAGCCTCAGTGCTGCCCACGTCCTGAGACTAAGGCTGGGTTCCCCACATCCAATTCGCAATAGCAGGAGATTTTGACAGGTTCTCTATGGAGCCGGTTCACATATCTCCGCAGCAGGTCCGGTGTGTTTTTCACAAAAACGCTGTGTGACTTTTGGTCCGTTTCAGGTCCGAATTCAGGCCAAAATTCGGGCTGAAATCGGACCTGAAACGGTGAACCAGGACACACCGGACCCCTGCTGTGAGCCGGATGTGGTTCATATGTGAACCCAGGCTCAATCATATACCAGTGCCCGAATTATACATGAATTTAATGCAAGCACTGACAATTTACGCAGGTCAAACAGAATTTTAAAGAGTGTCTTTAACACTTTATTCCAAATTCCAATGACAATATTTAATCTATATTTTTTGCTCCTTGACAGCTACTTGCCTTTGACATCAAGGGCAATTATTTTGGAACATTAATAACCCTATATTACCGCAAAGTCATTTTATTCTCCGTCTGGTCATTATTTCATTGCTCAAGCAGAAAGTAGATGTAAATGAGTTTGCAGAATTCGGAAAATGGCCCTTATGTGCATATGCCTCTTCAGTAAAGTACATTTACTTGTGACACATTTTCCAATAGCCAACATTCCTACATAAATTCCCAACATTTGTGACTATAGATAGCCAAACAGGTCCACAAGCAGTGCATGTTTTGTGGGTATTCGCTGTCGAATGCTGTTAAAATTGGACTTCAAACAGAATTCATATGGACATATAACCAGACAGTGAAAGGAATAGAAGTACAGCACTGAGCTTATTACTCTGCTTCCCCCCTCCTATTCAGACTGTAGAGGTTGATACCAATTCATATTCAAATACTTGCCCTTTAATATATATATATGTATTATATATATATTTAATATTTCAGATCCTCAGAGAGTTCTTTGATGAAGTGCCATGTTGAACTTCCAGTGACCATTATGAGAGAGTGAGAGCGATAACAGCAATTTTTAACACAACTGCTCCCCATTCACACCTGAGACCTTGTAACACTAACAAGTCACATGACACCGGGGAGGGAACATGGCTAATTCAACCCAATTTGGACATTTTCACTTAGGGGTGTACTCACTTTTGTTGCCAGCGGTTTAGACATTAATTGCTGTCTGTTGAGTTATTTTGAGGGGACAGCAAATTTACACTGTTATACAAGCTGTACACTCACTATTGTAGCAAAGTGTCATTTCTTCAGTGTTGTCACATGAAAAGATATAATAAAATATTTACAAAAATGTGAGGGGTGTACTCACTTTTGTGATATACTATATATATATATATATATATATATATATATATATATATATATATATATATATATTAAAGGGCAAGTATTTGAATATGAATTGGTATCAACCTCTACAGTCTGAATAGGAGGGGGGAAGCAGAGTAATAAAGCTCAGTGCTGTACTTCTATTGCTTTCACTGTCCAGTTATAGGCTGGGAGCAGGTCTATTACTGCCTGAGCTTATAAGAAATGGCTTTAATTATGTTGGCTGTCATTCAGCCTGGAAGACTGAGCACAGCTTGTTGAACAGAAAGTACTGAAGGCACAGTTCTGGATTGAAATGCTGTTATTTTTTTACTTTTATTTATTATAGGTACTTATATAGCGCTGTCAATTTATGCAGCGATTTACATATTTATTATACATTCACATCAGTCCCTGCCTTCAAGGAGCTTACAGTCTAAGTTCCCCAACTCACATTCATACTTACACATACTAGAGACAATTTAGGCAGGAGCCAATTAACCTATTGGCATGTCTTTGGAGCAGGTAGTGCTGTGGTTGGGATTTGAACCAACGACCCCAGTGCTGCTAGGTGGAAGTGCTAAACGCTTAGCCACTGAGCTGTTTTTTATTGTATATTTTCATGGGCTTTTTTTTTTGGCTCGGTTCTGTTTTAAGTTTACTTACCCAACTGATTAATATATTTTCCTACGCTCTTGTGTGATGGTCTACAAACCATTCACTGTGAGGCCTGAGGGGGAAAACAAAACCTGTCTATAACCACACAGACACGACCACTTGTCCATATACATGCCGAAGGGTACACCTTTCTTGGTGGACTCCCCATTCTGCTCAGTATAACACAACAGATAACATCTGCATCACACTCTAGGCCTTTATTTCTATTTCAATGCAGATTCAAGAGTGACAAGCGGCCACCATGGAGAGCATTCTTAAGTTCCATACACACGGGCCAAATGTCAGGACACATCAGCCGGTTAAAAAAAAAGCATGGGAGATCGCTGTTGGATCGTTAGTACAGCGGCTCTGACTGGACCTGACAGTTCTTTCTTTTTTGTTCAACCCGCTGGGTTGAACGGAAAAAGACGGATAGTGTGTACCAGACTTTAATGTGTGCTAAACGATCCATGTGCTGCTCCAGCAAGAAAGGGATTATCTGAGAGGCAGGAAGGACTGTGCACTAAGGGGCCATTCACACAAGTGGACTGTTCAGGTCCGCCTGTCAGTTTTTTAGGCGGACCTGAACAGACACTCCATTGTCCTCTATGGAGCGACGGATGTCAGCAGAGACATGTCCACTGACATCCAATCCGCTCCAATCCGCTAAATACAGATGGATGGAAACCCTATTTTTCATCCATCTGGCAGATCAGATGGGATGAACACGGACAGACAGTCCTGTTCATCCGATCCCCCATAGAGGAGAGCGGAGCTCTGACAGGTCCGTTTCTGCACGGAGTGCAGAGACTGTCCTGTCATCCTCTGGCTCAGCGGGGATCTATCCGTTGAGCAGCAGAGCCCGTCCGCTCGTGTGAAAGGACCCTAACTGTTCTGGTCTATGGCCAGTTTACTCTACACTCCGGTATAACAAATAGCACTCCCAGGAACATTACAGCTTCAAATAAGCAAGCTTCCACTTCTCACTTTCTTTCAAACCTTCTTTTTTAACACCACATTGAATGCTGAACTCCGCGTTGGTAAAAAGCACAACTTAATGCAGGTGAGTGTTCCATAACCTCTTCAGATCCGCGCTATAGCCGATTGACGGCTACAGCGCTGATCTACTCTGCCGGGAGGTCGTCAATAGACGTCCTCCCCTTTGCGTGCCCCCAGGCTCGCTCTGGCAGCCGCACGCTGTGTGAGTGTGCCCGCGGGTCAGGCGGACTCTATGTCTGCCAGAGACCCGCGATCCCTTTAGAGAGAGCCAGAACGGGGAACCGTTGATGTAAACACAGCGGTTCCCCGCTCTATGAGGGGGGCATGACAGATCTACTGATCCCTGTGATTGGGATCAATTAGATCTGTTATGTCCCTGTTAGCCCCTCCCCCACACAGTTAGAACACATACAGGGAACACATTTAACCCCTTGATCGTCCCCTTAGTGTTAACCCCTTCCCTGCCAATGACATTTATACAGTAATCAGTGTCTATTTTTAGATCTGATCGCTGTATAAATGTCATTGGTCCCAAAAAAGTGTCAAAAATGTCAGACATGTCCGCTGCAATATCGCAGTCCCGATAAAAAGCACAGATCGCAGATTGCCGCCATCCCCAGTAAAAAAAAAAATGTATAAAAACCCCATAAACCAATTTCCATAGTTTGTAGGCGCTATAACTTTTGCGCAACCCAATCAAAATACACTTATTGCAATTTTGTTTTACCAAAAATACCAAAAATATGTAGAAGAATGTAGAAGAATATATATCGGCCTAAACTGAGGAATAAATGTGTTTTTTTATTTTTTATTTTTGGATATTTATTATAGCGTTTAAAAAATTGCACTTTTTTCAAAATCGTCGCTCTTTTTTTTGTTTATATCGCAAAAAACAAAAACCGCAGAGGTCAAAATACCACCAAAAGAAAGCTATATTTGTGGGAAAAAAAGGACGTCAATGTTGTTTGGGTACAATGTCACACGACCGCGCAATTGTCATTCAAAGAGTGACAGCGCTGAAAACTGAAAATTGGTCTGGGCAGGAGGGGGTTTAAGTGCCCAGTAAGCAAGTGGATAAAGGGGATTTCTCATCCTTTTTTTTTTTTTAATTCATTAAGATAAACCTGTTAGAGAAGTAATTTGAAGACACTTGGTTTTGATGCTCCTTACAGGAGATTGGACACGGTCAAACAAAGCTGTAATAAATGCATGTACAGTATAATCCTTAATATTCATATCATGCTCTAATTATGTAGGAAAACAATATTAGAAGTAGACCATGAGAAAAAAGGAATGGAATCTTTGTCCCCTACAGTGGAACTCTACCCATAACAGCTTGATAAAAAATAATGTTCTTTAGCAAGGAACATACATTCCACTTTAATAATTATCCTACCAAAAATGATTGTGTGTTCATAAATTACTTCCAGCATTGTAAGTCCCCTTTCATACATGCAGACCGTTTGTCCGTATTTTATCCACCCATTGAGGGACGAAAAATGAACATCAATGCATCTCTATGGAAAAAAGGATGATCATCCATTTATATCCGCTTCCGTCAACATCCAGTTTTTGGAACAGATCAAAACCCTATTTTTCTTCTGTTAAAAAAACGGATCAGACAAAAAATGGTTGTAAACGGACAAATGGTCCATTTTTGCATGAAAAGGCTCCAGAGGACTCAAGTGGAGTCCGCTCTTCAACCACGACAAGGAACCGACACGTTTCATCCGCATCAATGCGGATGAAACGCGTTGGTTCCTTGTCCCCCTGTTTGTCCCCCTGCACCCCATGAGGTCCTGCTGAGACAAGACCCTTTAACAAGCCGGATCCAGTATCCCCTATTCATGTCTATCTTCGGCCACTTCAGACTTCCGGCCGCGCCATGACCAGCTGATCAGCTGATAGACCTGAATGCACCGCTGAGCTGTACGGACGTAACTCCAGGAGTCACCCATCAATCACCGCCTACCTACTCGGGGAAGTCCGGGCACCTGGCTCCCCTGAGATTCATGCTGTGGTTGAAGAGCAGTAAAGTGAGGAGTGCCTGCATCGATCGGGACCAAGGGAGGTCCTTTTCTTTTCCGGGCTTGATCTCGCCCCCCAGGCACTCACTACCCGTGCTCAAGCCCGGCGTCCCACGGAGCTACAGTCCGAGTTCAAGCCGCGGTCTCTCGCATACAGCGATACGGGTCCTCTCCACACCTGTAATATCTGACTGACAGACGGCTGAGCTCTCCAATCTGTTAGTAGTCCCTTTCAGTGGATTGTGATCCATCCGTGACTACTTGTATTAACTGCATTTGCACTTTCATAATCTAATTTGTCACATACCTACATGTAACATAGGAGAATTGGGATCCAGCCAACTCTATCAAGCCAAAACAGCCCTCTATACCCACTACAACAAGGTGCTGTTTTTACCTTCTCAACTGGGACAGCTGATACATTTACCCATACCCTATGTTTATATACTTATAGTGTCCTAGGGACATCCGTCAGAAGCCAGCCTGTCTATTTTGACATATTGCTGTATGTTTAAATTTCCCTGGTGAATGCCAGTACCCAGAAGTTCCTCATGTGGCTGGTCACACTTCATTGAATGACAGCCTAACTAGAGGATTGCCTGGGACTTACGTACCAACCAGGGAATAGAATTATATTCTTTGCAAAGGGTCCAGCATTAATGTTACCCCGGGGTGTTATTTTAGACAATGTTGTTATTGTGTCTTGCCCTCTGTCATTGCAAACCATTTCTAATAAATTTTTGATATTTCTTAGTAGTCCAATGTATGCCGCTGGGTTATCCCTATACTCACATTGATGTGAGCTTATGACCAGTCTTTCCTTGCAGGGAACCTCCCCTGCAAAACCCTTTCATTGATGAGGTCTGAATATCCACCTGGTAAAATCTAACAAAGATGAGCAAAGAAGACCAGGTGGCAGCCTTGCAAATGTGAGAAACAGTGCATTATGGACTTTTTCAGCATCAAACATTCAACTGATCTAGTGGTGGAGTGTGCTTTGATAGGAGGAACCCTGTCCTTGAGTCCTGTAGGCTTGAATGCCGAGTGAATGAATCAACCTAGAGTTGGTGGAACAAGAAGCAGGCTGTCCCTTACAGAGGTTGTCTGGAATGATGAAAAGATAGCCATCTAAAAGAAGCTGTAGCTGAGAAATAAACTCGAACAGCACGTACCACATCCAGACAATGGAGGGAAATCTTTTTGATATTTCTTGGAGCAGAACAGAGAGATGTCCTGGTTAGGGTGAAAGGAAAAAAAAACACCTTGTAAAGAAAAGAGGCCTCAAGACCTTGTCTTTATGTTGTGCAAGAAAGGTTTCTTTACAGGTTAAAGCTGGCCATAGATGGATCGAAATTCAGACAGCTGGGATTTTTCTATTTGTTCTGAAGACTTTGCAAGAAGTTGATTTTCTAGTTTTGAGAAGAGTAGGGATAACAGAATCTGGTAATCCCCTGTAGTTTAGGACAACCAGCTAAAGCCAGTGCCAAAGAAATAGAGTTGTAACCAGTTTTTAGAATAGAAGACCTGGGCGGTCTGGGTCCGCCATGTGTCTGGTGAGGTTCGAGTTCGACATATCTGCCTGGGCCAGTTTGATGCGATGAGTAATATTGGAATGCCCTCCACCTCAATCCTGCAGAGCCAATGAGGAAGGAGTTTCAGAGGAGGAAAATAGTAGAACAGGTTGAACTGATCCCATGAAAATACCAGAGCATCTACTTCCATAGCTAGATGATATGATCCCTTGACCTAGAGAGGAAATGACTCAGTTTGGTGTTAAACCAAAAAGCCAGGAGGTCAATGTCTGGCATCCCCCATCTGCAACAGAGGTTTTGAAATACCTCCGGTGAAAAGACCATTCTTCTGGGTCCATACAGTGAGGGGAAAAAGTATTTGATCCCCTGCTGATTTTGTATGTTTGCCCACTGACAAAGAAATGATCAGTCTATAATGTTAATGGTAGGTTTATTTTAACAATGAGAGACAGAACAACAAAAATATCCAGAAAACCACATTTCAAAAAAAGTTATAAATTGATTTGCATTTTAACCGCTTGCCGACGGCTGATCGGCAATTGACGGCGACAATGTGGCTCTGTAACGTGAATCGCCGTCATACGACGGCGGCCGCGATACAGAGCCACTGTGAGCGCGCGCGCGCGCCGCCGGAGGCGCGCGGGCGCGCTCACTGTGTCCGGGGGGGTCCAGGGAGCGGGTGCGGCGGCTTCGATTGCCGCCGGCCACCCGCGATGCCCCCCCGGAGCGAATGAGCGGAGGTCCGTGTATGTAAACACGGACCTCCGCTCTGTGTGAGGGGGAAGGGCTGTGATCACAGCCATCATGTAAGTGAAGGCTGTGACCACTTCCTTTCCCCAGCTAGGCAAGTCCCCCTACAGTAAGAACACGCCCAGGGAACACAGTTAACCCTTAGAGCGCCCCCTGCAGGTTAACCCCTTCACTGCCAATGGCATTTAAACAGTAATCAGTGCATTTTTATAGCACTGATCGCTGTATAAATGCCAATGGTCCCAAAAAAGTGTCAAAACATTCCGACATGTCCGCCCCAATATCGCAGTACTGCTAAAAATCGCAGATCGCCGCCATTTTTAGTAAAAAATAAAAAAAAAATAAAAACCCCAAAAATGAATTCTCATCATCCGTAAATGCGACCACTTTTGCGCAAACCAATAAACGCCGATTGCGATTTTTTTTATCGCAAATATGAGGAAGAATATAAATCGGCCAAAAACGGTGAAAAAAAATGTTTTTTTATATTTTTTTTTTGGATTTGTATTTTAGCAAAAAGTAAGAAATTTGGGTTTTTTTGCAAAATTGTTGTTTATAGCGGCGATCAGAAATGACGCAGAGGTGATCAAATACCACCAAAAGAAAGCTCTGTTTGTGGGAAAAAAAGGACGCAAATTTCGTTTGGGTGCAACGTCGCACGACCGCGCAATTGTCAGTTAAAGCGAAGCAGCGCCGAATCGCAAAAAGTGCTCTGGTCCTAAAGCTGGAAATCCTTCCGGGGCTGAAGTGGTTAATGAGTGAAATAAGTATTTGATCCCCTGTCAATCAGCAAGATTTCTGGTTCCCAGGTGTCTTCTATACAGGGAGTGCTCCTAATCTCAGCTTGTTACCTGTATAAAAGACACCTGTCCGCAGAAGCAATCAATTAGATTCCAATCTCTCCACCATAGCAAAGAGCTGTCCAAGGATGTCAGGAACAAGATTGTAGACCTATGCAAGGCTGGAATAGGCTACAAGACTATCGCCAAGCAACTTGGTGAGAGGGTGACAACAGTTGTTGCGATTATTCGCAAGTGCCAGAAACACAAAATACCTGACAATCTCCCTCGGTCTGGGGCTTCATGCAAGATCTCACCTTGTGGAGTTTCAATGATTATGAGAACAGTGAGGAATCAGCCCCAAACTACACGGTAGAATCTTGTCAATGATCTCAAGGCAGCTGGGACCATAGTCACTAAGAAAACAATTGGTAACACACTATGCCGAGAAGGCCTGAAATCCTGCAGCGCCCGCAAGGTCTCCCCAACTCAAGAAAGCACATGTACAGGCCTGTCTGAAGTTTGCTAATGAACACCTGAATGATTCAGAGGACAACTGGTGAAAGTGTTGTGGTCAGATGAGACCAAAATTGAGCTCTTTGGCATCAACTCAACTTGCCATGTTTGGAGGAGGAGGAATGCTGCCTATGACCCCAAGAACACCATCCCCACTGTCAAACATGGAAACATTATGCTTTGGGGGTGTTTTTCTGCCAAGGGGACAGGACAACTTCACTGCATCAAAGCCTTGGACAGGGCCATGTACTTTCAAATATTGGGTGAGAGCCTCCTTCCCTCAACCAGGGCATTGAAAATGGGTCGTGGATTGGTACTCCATCATGACAATGACCCAAAACACATGGCCAAGACAACAAAGCAGTGACTCAAGAAGAACCACATTAAGGTCCTGAAGTGGCCTAAACCTTAATCCTAGAGAAAATATGTGGAGGGAGCTGAAGGTTTGAGTTACCAAACATCAGCCTCAAAACCTTAATGACATGGACAGGATCTGCAAAGAGGAGTGGGACAAAATCCCTCCTGACATGTGAGCAAACCTGGTGGCCAACTACAAGAAATGTCTGACCTCTGTGATTGCCAACAAGGGTTTTGCCACCAAGTCATGTTTTGCGAAGGGGTCAAATACGTATTTCACGCATTAAAATGCAAATCAATTTATGACTTTTTTGTTAGTCATTAGTCATTCCAGAATGTTAATCAGGAGCGGAGCTTCCTCTAGCTACCATGTGCCTTAGACCGAGAGGGTGTAAATGACTCTTCCACAGCCCATATGACTGACATTTATTATTAGGAACCTTCCAAACTAGTGGGAGAAAACATTTCCCCAACTTTAAGGCAGGATTCCTAAGTCATCAGGGCATGACCAACCTGTTCTTGGGCACCAGGCATACCTAACTGTTCAGAGAATATGCCTTCTTGTCCAACACAGCCAGAATGTTAGGTTGCAATGGTCCATAGTGATATCGGGAGTGCAGAAAAGCCTGGATCCCAGAACCCTAATGCAAAAGCAGAGGGTGGGGCTCCTGAACTGTAATGTCAGAACCCTAGAGTACAGCTTGAACATTTTTTCCAGCAGAAGAAAAAGCCTAAACAGAGCAATATCCAGGAGGAGGCCTAGATACTCATGTGCTGTGCTGATTTATTCAAACCTCAGCGTAGTCTGAACAGTGTGTTCGACTGATTGACAGAAACTGTGCCGTCTGTAGAAGATCATCTAGGTCAGTGTTTTTCAACTCCAGTCCTCAAGGCACACCAACAGGTCCTGTTTTCAGGATTTCCATGAGTTTGTACAGGTGATTGGATCAGTTTCACTGCCTTAGTAATTACCACAGCTGTTTCATCTGAGGGAAATCCTGAAAACATGACCTGTTGGTGTGCCTTGAGGACTGGAGTTGAAAAACACTGATCTAGGTATCTCCCTGTGGGAATGATGAGAGAATGAAGCAGAGCAAGTACAAGGGCTAGCACCTTGCTGAAGACCCCGGGTGCAGTGGATAGACCAAAAGGGCAACCAACTGTAATGTTGCATGCCCACTGAAAAATTTACGGGTGGTGACGTTTTTCTTTTTTTGGCCAGGACAAGCCCTGTTACTCACTAAGTGGCAGTCAACAAGATCCCAGGCAAGGCAGTATGCACATACCAATCAGTCTTAACCCCTCTGGTGGGCATAGTCCTAAGGGAGTCTTCAGGTACAGCATTCCACCAAATGGGCGTATCACAGCTTTGCTGCTAACTCACTTGGTACACAAAAAGCTACAGCAGAGTTAAGTGCTTTCAGGTCACTTAGCAGGCTGCCCCCCACAACTTCCTCACAGCAGGGTCTGGGTACAGCATCCATAGCTATGCTAAGGAACAGTTAATCCGTAAAGCTGCAAAGTGAGCTCTTCTAGCATGGCAGTAACTAGAATCTTGATTTAGGGAAAGGAATCTTGAAATAATGAATGCAGAAAAAGTAATCAGATTTGTTTCTTCCTGAGGAGACATCCATTCTCTCAGGATACTAGCAAAAACTGGAGCATGATGAGAGTGGGAGGGGTAACACCTGGCTGTCTTACAGCTTTGTTTGCCAGTGTCCAATCTCCTGTAGGTAGCAGCTTAACTCAGTGTCCCAGAATTATCTCTATCCCTGTGTTCCTTAATGAATGATTAAGACAAATCATTAAATGCATTTTTAAAAATCAACTAGTGCAAGTACCTAAATTTGATTTGCTATTGGCCTCTTGCAGTCCCCTGTACAGCAGAGCTCAGAAAGGGAGGAGTAGCAGCACAAGAAGCGAATCAGCTCTGCTAAAGTGTTTATGTGCTAACAAAGAATATGCCAGTAGGAGCAGAATGACGAAGATGAGCTTGTCAGTCTGCCTCTCCTTCAGTGTCCTGTGACTGGTGGTAGGGACAAGACCTAGTTGTATGAATTGAAAGAGGTACAAATCCTTTGGCAGGTAAAACGGCTCCCATACAGTATATGTATTTTATGTGTATTTAGCTCTTTGCTGGGCTTATAGCTATAAGCCCCCAGTCTATATCTGCCCTTTACCTGTTTTCTTCTGTATAAGTTCAATCCTTGTGGTACAGCCAATCTGTGGTATATACACACACACAGGCCCCTTCCTTTAAGGACAGACCAAGCATGGTTCTCCCGCTGTCATCTATACCACGTGCCATCAATACAGGGTTCCATTTCAGTACTATCATTCTTAAAACGTTTTATTATTACAGCATTTTAAAATAATTTAGATATTTTTGAAAGCACTGATTGACTTTCCATTGGAAATGGATATACTTTAATAGATGTGTCTGTATTTCATTGCCCTTCAAAAGAAAGAAAAGATGCTTCTACCCCAATTTAGCCAAAAGTCCTCCAGAGCTTTTGGGTGCAGGATAAGCAGTCGCACAGCTGCCAACATGATTAGGAGAAGAAGACGACTCTCAACTCCATACATACTCTTAAATATCTTCAAATTTATTGATACTCCATAAAAGACAAATATGGTACAGCAGATGGTAACGTGTTTCAGCAATGATGGCCTTGTCCACAACATATATATACAAAAAAACAGCCAAATTAACTCATTAATAGTTGTCAGAATGAAACAATGAAAACAATTCAAAGAGGTGAGACACTTCACTTCAAAGTAGCAAACCAAAAAAAACAAAACAAAAAAAAAACAATGTAGATAATCAATAAAATGCATAGAATGAGTTAATTGAAAACTCATGTGTACATATTTGTTGTGAACAAGACCGTCATGGCTGAAACGCGTTAACATCTGCTGTGCTGTACCATATTTGTCTTTTATGGAGTATCAATAAATTTGAAGATATTTAAGAGCATGTGTGGAGTTGCAGGTCATCTTATACTATTTTATTGCCCTTGCTTTAAAAATCATAAGAAGCACCAAAATGTCAACATGAGCAAGAAAGGTACCAGACTTCAGCAAACTGATCAACATTGAAGAAGACAGATTGACCTCATTGTTCCACTACTAGACTCCCACCCAACTCTTTGCCATAAAATAGCCTGTGATTTCAAGTCAATTATTGCCTTAGAAAATAAATATTCATCTAAAAAAAGCTATTCTCATCAGAAAAATATGATTTTAGGATATTTGGGGTGCTTTCTGTTGTGTGAATGATCTTTTGCATCTACTTTTCCAACATGAAATAATCTATGCACGCTCAATAAGCATGTATATATAATTATAGCACCAAGAAGCTTTGGTATGATATCTTGCAGGATCACATGTGTGTTACAAATATATGATTATATCAGTAGAGAACGCAGTTTGCTGTTTATTAGAGAACCTGCCATACTAAACTCTATAAGGAAGTACTGCCTGTGGGTGGCGTTATTGTGACAAAGTGTCACTGTCTGAGCATTTCTGGGCCATTGCTGCATTCATAACTTTTTATAGATGCACTATTTGTTTATGGTGTGTTTATAGCATTATGAAAGTGATAGGTTTGTAATTGGCAGTTTGCTACCATAAATCACTATTGTATTGTTTAATTTACAGTACAGTATGAGTCCTGTCTTTTGCTCTATAACCTGCACATAGCACAATTATAGGGGTGTTCTTATACCAGTGCACGGGTACAATACAGAACGCAGAAACCTGGTGTGTTTTACACGTCTATTGATAAGGTATGAGATATGCTTACACTGCGGTACTCTATATTTTCTTGATTCTCAGACTAAGCACTGGTGCACTGATCACATTGATAGATTTACATGAGCAGTCAGATCATTATCAATAAAATGATTATCTCTTGTGAGGTTGGATAAAGATCAGTGGTGGAATGATGTAGAGTCAGCCAAGTTAGGACTGTATACTAAATGTGGGTTAAAGCGGTGTTCCACCTGGGGGAAAAAAATAAGTCAGCAGCTACAAATACTGTAGCTGCTGACTTTTAATATAAGGACACTTACCTGTCCTGGGATCCCGCGATGTTGGCACCCCAGCCGATTTTTGGATCGGCTGTCGGGTGCTGCCGCCACCATTTGTCATAAGGGAAACTGGCAGTGAAGCCTTTGGCTTCACATCCGGTTCCCTGCTGCGCATGCGTGAAGCATGCTGCACGTTCTAACTGGCCCAGCGGTGGAAGAAGGAGGAGGTGGGGGGCCATACTTCGAGGGATGGCGTGTGGCGCTGTTTTCTGGAAGTGGGGAAGGGACCTGTCAAAAACAGGTAACTCTTCCCCCCTCCCCCTGAAAGGTGCCAAATAATGTGGCACCGAACGGGGAGAGGAAGCAGATAAGTGGAAGTTCCACTTTTGGGTGGAACTCCGCTTTAAACAGTTCACAGGAAAGTGATTCATGTTTTCTTTTTTAACTTATTTATATTAAGTGGTATTAAATCCAAAAAAACAAAAATGCAATATATTGCAGTTTTCCAATCCTTTAACCACTTGCCGACCGCCCACCGCAGCGTGACGGCGGCAAGGTGGCTCGTTATCGCAAAACGCCGTCACCTGACGGTGGCCGCGATAACTAGCAGTGTGAGCGCGCACTCACTGTGTCTGGGGGGGAGCCAGGGAGCGGGTACGGAGGACTCGATCACCGCCGGCTACCCACGATGGCCCCCCCCCCCGCAGTGAAAGAACAGAGATCCGCGTATGTAAACACGGATCTTCGTTCTGACAGAGGGGGAAGGGCTGTGATCACAGGCTTCCTGTATATGGAAGCCGTGATCACTCCCCTCCCCCTGCCAGCCCAGCACCAATACAGTTAGAACACTCCCAGGGAACACAGTTAACCCTTAGAGCGCCCCCTGCAGGTTAACCTCTTCACTGCCAATGGCATTTACACAGTAATCAGTGCATTTTTATAGCACTGATAGCTGTATAAATGCCAATGGTCCCAAAAAAGTGTCAAAATGGTCCGATATGTCCGCCCCAATATCGCAGTACCGCTAAAAATCGCAGATCGCCGCCATTACTAGTAAAAAATAAAAAAAACTTAAAACCCCAGAAATTAGTTCTCATCATCCGTAAATACAGCAACTTCTGTGCAAACCAATCAATAAACGCTGATTGTGGTTTTTAAACCAACAATATGAGGAAGAATATAAGTCGGCCAAAACTGATGAAAAAAAATGTTTTTTTTTATATTTTTTTGGATTTGTATTTTAGCAAAAAGTAAGAAAAACTTTGACGCAGAGGGGATCAAATGCCACCAAAAGAAAGCTCTATTTTTGGGGAAAAAAAGGACGCAAATTTTGTTTGGGTACAACGTTGCAGGACTGCGCAATTGTCAGTTAAAGCGATGCAGTGCCGAATCGCAAAAAGTGCTCTGGTCCTAAAGTGTGAAATCCTTCCAGAGCTGAAGTGGTTAAGCTCCTGGAGGTCCATTTAACAGAAAATAAATAGAGTTAATTTCGCTTTTACCACTTCAACCCCAGCAAATTCTGACACTTCTCACATACACTCACCAGCCACTTTATTAGGTACACCTTGCTAGTATTGGGTTGGACTCCCTTTTGCCATCAGAACTGCCTTAATTCTTCATGGCATAGATGCAACAAGGTGTTGGGAACATTCCTCAGAGATTTTGGTCCATCTCCATGACAGGATAGCATCACACAGTTGCTGCAGATTTGTCAGCTGCACATCCATGATGGGAATCTCCCATTCCACCACATCCCAAAGGTGCTCTATCAGATTGAGATCTGGTGATGTGGAGGCTATTGGAGTACAGTGAACTCTGTCATGTTCAAGAAACCAGTGGTGAGAGGATCTGAGCTTTGTGACATGGTGCATTATCCTGCTGGAAGGAGCCATCAGTAGATGGGTACACTGTAGTCATAAAAGGGATGGACATGGTCAGCAACAATACTCAGGTAGGCTGTGGCGTTTAAACCATGCTCAATTGGTACTAAGGGGCCCAAAGTGTGCCAAGAAAATACCCCCAGACCATTACACCACCTGCCTGAACCGTTGATACAAGGCAGGATGGATCCATGCTTTCATGTTGTTTATGCCAAATTCTGACCCTACCATCTGAATGTCACAGCTGAAATCAAGTAATACTCCATATTCCCATCGCACACGTTCCTGGATGCACTCTCAAAGATTTGGGTGCTGCAGCAATGGCCAGCTGGAAACTGGTTTGGAAAGTCACAATGAAAATGTATGGCAGCACACTGTGGATCGACAAGGTAGCGTCCAAAATAGAAGTTTTTATTGCATGATCACACCACAGAGCAGTGCAATGTTTTGGAGTCATGCAGGGCCCCTTCATCAGGCATGTGAGCATGTCATCACATGCCTGACGAAGGGGTCCTGCGTGACTCCAAAATGTTGTACTGCTCTGTGATGTGATCATGCAATAAAAACCCGTTTTGGACGCTACCTTGTTGAGACACAGTGTGCTGGCAAACATTTTCATTGCAGCTGAAAGCGAGACTCATCAGACCAGGCAAAGTTTTTCCAATCTTCTATTTTACAATTTTGGTGGGCCTGTGCCAATTGTAGCCTCAGTTTCCTGTTCTTAGCTGACAGGAGTGGCCCCCGGTGTGGTCTTCTGCTGCTGTAGCCCATCTGTTTCAAGGTTCGATGTGTTGTGCGTTCAGAGATGGTATTCTGCATAGCTTGGTTGTAATGAGTGGTTATTTGCGTTACTGTTGCCTTTCTATCACCTCAAACCAGGTTGCCACTTTAGATTTACACAGGAGATCACTCTAACGTTCACGATGATACCTCACATGTGTGGTGCAATCTCTGTTTGTGTATGTGTGCGGGACCGACGTGTGTGTTTGAGCTTTATTATTTTTTCCATTTTTACACTGTCTCTTTAATGTTTTCAAATCAATTTATTGCTATCACAAGGGATGAACGACATCCCTTTTGATAGCATGGGCAGTGACAGGGACCCTTTACTGAGAGATCTCTCCTCTGCACTTAAAAATCAGATCAAACCAAGAACAGTTTGATTCAAAGATTTCACAGGTTGGTAAGAGCTTGTTTACATTAGACCGAAACTGGAAGTGATAAAATACACATCCCTTCTGGTTTCTTAGACCAGCAGTCCCCAACCTTTTTGGGCACCGGGGACCAACTGCGTGGAAGAAAATTGTGCCAAGGCCCAGGGGGTGGGGGCGGTTGTCGCGTGGGGGGGGGAGAGTTTCGTGGGGCAATGGCTGGTGTTAGCGCTTCAATCATCCCAGCACCATGATTGTTTTTTTGTCAGGATGATTGAAGAGCATTATTTCTATTATTACATTATAATATAAAATTAAATAGTTCAACTCACCATAATGTGGGAGCCCTGAGCGTGTCACTTGCCACGTCGCCTGCCACCAGATGCAGCTTGTCACTTGGCACGCTGCCTGCCACCAGATGTGGATTGTCACTTACCATGCTGCCTGCCATCAGATGAGGATGCCACTTGCCATTGTCTGCCACCAGATGATGATGTCACTTGCTACGCTGCCTTCCACCAGATGAGGATGCCACTTGCCACACTGCTTGCCACCAGATGAGGATGCCACTTGCCATTGCCTGCCACCAGATGAGGATATCACTTGCCATGCTGCTTGCCACCAGATGAGGATATCTAGTTATAAGGTTGCTTGTATGAAACCTGATCTTCTACACAATGAACTGTTAGAGCTGAAACAGTCGACAACTGGACCGAAGTGTAGCCAAGTCCTTTGTCTAGGGCCGATTGAAAGAGCGCCAAGACCTCGATACGAGAGGAAGACTCAGGATTGCATTGAATAATCACTGCCACACCAAAAATCTTTTCCACATGCTATAGCACGTAGCATTAAAGGATATCTTTCAAGATTCAAGCAGCTTCCACTGGACCTCTTCTGCTATGCCCACCTGGGCTAGACGGCTTCTTAAAAATAACCAGGCTGTCTAATTGAGCCATATTGGGATGAGGCATGCTGTTCGAGTACCAAAGATCTCTGAAGTGCCATCAGCAGAGCTGTCAACTGCCTCAATAGTAGAAACCATGAACAGATCATGTTCAGGATTAGGTAAGTTTGAGAAAAAAAAAAAAAAAAAACGTATACAGGCACAGAAAGTCCAGCGCTGGGACAGAGCATCATGACCACTGGCTCTCGGATGGAAGAACCAGAAGAAGAACACTACCAGCTGAGCACTGACAGGAGATGCCATTAAATCCACTTGCAGTGTGCCCCACTGAGCAAACAGTTATAGGAAACATCCATTTGTTTAGATCCAGAAAGTGTGTGCTTAAATAGTGTCTGCTCACATATTCTCCACCCTGGGAAGGTAAGAGACTGACAGGGACAACAGATTGCACTCCGGCAACCAAAAGATGTATGCCGCAATCTACCCAAGGCTGCTTTCCTCCCTGATTCGACACATATGCTATTGTCTGAATCCTCACAATGGTCTTGAAATAGTGGTGCAAAGATCAGTAATGCCTCCAGTGCCGCCATCAACTCTAGAATGAGGAATCGCTCCCTTCAATCTTCCTTGAGCAAACTGGTTCTGACAGTGAGCTTGACCCACTGCTGGAGTAAAGCACCCTTAAAGTGTTTGAGATGCCATCTAGCCCAGGCCACTGTGGGGACTGCTGTATTCATAACTACCCTCATACAGTGCCTTTCTGATATCAAATGACTTGTCTTCAGAGCACGGACCATCAAGATCAAGAGGAGCATCTTCTTCTGTGGAAGGAATACTTTCCCCACTGTCGTTTGAGACACCCAGAAGCAACCTCTGTGAGGGAACTAGCTGGCTCTTGCTGAAGATGAGCAACCAACCAAAGCTCTATAGCATCTCCAGGGCCCTCATCCGATGATTCAGAAGCCCCCTAACTTATTTCCACTGCTTTCCATTTAAAATGCATCTCATCAGCCTTAGAAGGGAGAAATGAAAAAGCAAACATAGGTCATCCTCCTACATATATTCTTCTTTGGAAGAGTCTGAAGGTTGGTCGGTCTGAGAAAGCTATTGAGTCCAATTACTGGCTTCAGAAGGAAAACTGGACCTTGCCAGAATAGATGACCCTTGCACAAGGCAAGTCCAAACAGCTCTTTTAGAGTGTCTTGATCTCATGCTTAATGAATTGTGACAATTGTGTCTATCATCATCTTAATCCCTGACTTTCTGAGCAAAGCAGGATTCATAAAGTCATGTTCATGAACATCTTGGCAGAGCCTGAAGAGGGCTGCCTTTCCTGGGAAGCAGATGGGTATGGTCCCCTACCTTATTTAGTAGCGCTGGCCTTTTACGGGGTTGGCATTTGCTTTCCTGCAGAAAAAGAAGGCAAGCAGAAACATTGAGCTTGTTCGATGACTATTAAGCAGCAGTGCAGTGCTTCCTCCATACAGATGCTTAGTAAACCAGTAATAAGGAAAATGTCCACTTCAGCCATGATATTGCATTGCTTCTACATTGTGAGTGATTTACACTCATATGCCACCCCAGAGACCAGCAGAGGGGCTCCTTGATAGATGATGCATTTAGCATATGAGCACAGGGACCACATCCCAGTGGAACAGGATGGACAGCCCAAAGTTTATTCAGGCTAATTAGGAGACATGTGCCAATTTCCTGGACCCGGTCCCTTCCCAGGTGTGTGGGAACAACTCCTTTAGAGTGTATTTACAGGTTTACTGAATGTGACAACCTGTTAGGTGTCGTCATCTGGTCTTTGCTTGCTTCAACCAACAGGATTCACACAGTTCTATTCCATCTGCATCTTCTCTTGGAAGAGTCTAGAAAGAGTTGATTTGCCCACAGTGTGAGTGGAAACCACTTCTTTAGAGTGTATTGCTCACATGTTTATTGCATGTGACAACCTATTCGGTGTTGATATCTTTGTCCTTGACTGCTTGAAGCAGCCGGATTCATAGTCACGTTCATTTGCATCTTCTCTTTGATGAGATTGAAGCTGACAGTTTGCCTGGGAAGCCCCCGAGACTACATATTGCCAGAATAGGCAACCCCTCATTGGGCCAGTGGACACATTCCTTAAAGTGTATTGACCACAGGCTTAATGAACGTCACAACCTATTAGCTGCCATCATCTTTATCCTTGGTTGCTTGAACAAAGCAGTATTCTTGCAGTCATGTTCATCCTTAATCACTATTAGTAAGCAGCTGAATAGGATTGGTTTGCCTGGGAAAAAAAAAACTTGGAGACTGTTCCATGTCGGAACAGGTAACCCCTTCACAGAGCGATTGGAAACACCCCTCTAGAGTGTATAGACCATGTGCTTAAACAAATGTGACAAATATCCTTGTCTGCTTGAACCAACAGGCTTCATATATCACATTCACGTGTATCCTCTCTTAGAAGAATCTGGAGAGAGTTGATTTTCCCACAGTGTGAGTGAAAACAACCCCTTTAGGCTCCGTTTCCACTAGTGCAACTTGTCATGCGACTTTGGACACAAAGTCGCACGACAAGTCACAATCCATAGATCTCAATGGCACCCGTTCCCATCTATGCGACTTTGAAAATCTGTGACTTTGAAAAGGTGCCTGCACCACTTTGATGCGACTTTAGAATCACACTAGCAGAAATGTAGCCCAAGAAATATAGGTGTCGTCAAGAAACATACAGTGCTTTGCCTGCCAAGGCATGAGTGTCACAGGACCAGCTTAAGGCCCTGCTTGATGCCTGTCAACTGGAGGGACTAAGCCGGTTCACACTACAGCGATCCGACTTGCGGGGGCGACCTCAGCGCGGCTTGCAAAGGACCTCTGTAATAGAAGTCAATGCAAGTCGCCTGAAGTCGCCCCGAAAGTAGTACAGGAACCTTTTTATAAGTCGGAGCGACCTGAGTCGCTCCTATTAGAACATTTTCATTGCGCTGCATGGAGGCGACTTGTCAGGCGACTCAAGTTGCCTGACAAGTCGCGGCCGCGTGAACCGCTCTAAATGGTAAAAAGGCCATAGTTAATTTCTCATACACCTGAAAGAAAACCTACTTGAACGGTGCCCCTTACCTCCTTAGCAAGGCCTGGCTACCAGGAAGAGTTGATGCTCATGGCTTAGCAATATAAGCAAATGGCTTTGCAGCAAGCTGGCAGAAAGACAAGGTAACCATACATAGTCTTACTGCACAAGGACCTCTTGACCTCACTTATATCTGATAAACAGGATACTAAGCAAGAGTCATTTGACAATTTAATATATCAAAAGTTACTCATCTACTTCAAATGATAGCCCTGCCGCTTGATAAAGCAGTTCAAAACAAACGTTTTTATGCAATTAGAATTAGCTGGTTTGGCAATAATCCTCTAAGGGGTTAACCACAGCTAAAGGGTGGCTGACACAGTAGGTTCTCAGACCTGACATTAGTACCAGGTGCTTAATGAAACAAACTCAACTATGCCAGAAGCAGGACAAGTATAAAAAAGATTGTTCAAGACAGAAAAAAGGCAGGATCACAATAATATTCAGCAAAGCTTACCTATAGCTAGTACAGATTTCTTTTTTTTTTTCCTTTCTCAAAAGGCTGGCCATACACTACACATCTCTCCAACCTCTCCCTGACAGATCCACCTTCCACCATGCAGCGCAAGGGTGTGCCTGATTGCACACAAATTACATGGGTTATGTTTGATCTCACACTACATGGTTTTGGTAACCTAAAGGAAAGCCGAACAAGAACTGTACAGTGCAAGACCAGTCCCCCACCCCAATCACCAACATGCAGCCAGCCAGGTGCCCACATTCCACTACAAGCTGCTGTGGAACTCAGACATCCCAGCTGCCATATTGGAGTCTGTACAATCTAGAGAAACATCACTGAACAAAGGAAGATGCATTACTGACAAAAAAGGTAAAATCAGCCTGTACAGAGAGAGCAGAACATGCCCCCTACTAATAACAGATCTAACACACCATTTAGGCTGCATGGACTTGCCCGGGCACCAGGGTGCTCCTACAGGAGAGGGTTTACCTCTGTCCAGGAGCCCTCCACCTGATGAGGCTAAACCAGGCGGGAGAGGTAGGAATCTTCAATACTTATCACTTCATCGTAGGATCATAGTGGTGTTGTCTCCGGAGCGAGGACAAAAAAGGAACGCAGGGGTATAGGGAGGCCCTCCTTTTATTCATTTAGTGGGTTGTCCTATGGGGGTCAGAGGGGAGGACCTGACCCATACGTAGGCTGACATGATGAGCTCCAGGAAAAGTATGCTCTTCAGCACCATCTAGTGACAATAATGTATTTTCCCATTCACAATGTGTGTGTGTGTGTGTTTTTTTTTTTTAGATGTAGCCATGTGCTCCCTTAAGAATGGCTGGTAGTAGTAGTTCACCTGATAGCTGACCTCAATTGCACCATATATCACACATCCGCAGACAACTGACCAGGCCAGCTCTTGTTTTTGTTGTTTTATTTAGGGGAAATAACTTGGATGGGGATAAGGGGTAACTGTAGGATGCCCAAAGAATTATGGTACATGGATTCCATATACAGTCCTGTATATGCACACTTGCACTGCAGACTCTCCCTCTGCAGACTATTACTCCTCTCAACTCTCCAGCACTTCACTTGCTGACTGTTTCTCTTACAGTTCTCTATCTACACAGAACTTGCAACTTTTCACTTCTTTGTTTCTCTCCAGCTCAGAACTTAGTTTCAAGCCTGAAGGGAAATTCATCAGGCTTCTCTATACCCTTTTCTTCACCACAGTTAGCACATGGTGAGGCCTACCCTGTTTCAGCAGGATCTCCAGAACACCCATTACAGGCCAGAGATCACTAGCCCCTGAATGTGCATTAAAGTACTTGAGTGCTAACCGGCCTTTGACGGACTACAATTTCCACCCCATCTCTTCCAGGTCCCATCGTCCTGCTCTCTGGCAGTGACTCTCCTTTCCATTGACTGGCTTCCAAGGCTCCCACAGACTGTCCACTATTCCTCTCCCAGCCTGCTCCAGCACTTTCTCCTCCAGTCCCAGGGCACTCACCGCACCGGATACTTTAAAGTCTCTCTCCTCTTGTAGCATCTCCGCTGTTCTCCTGTTCCTCCTGTGCGGCTCCAGGAATCACTCTCCTTCCTGGCTGTACCCGAACCCCCAGGACCCAAGGTCACTCTCCCCAGACTAAGGGCGACCTCCCGGTTAGGGGCCTGCTCCACAGTGTCTCTGCTACATCTCCAGACTTCCACCCGACACTACTCCTCCCAAATTGGGCTGGCTCTGAGTATTTAAGGAGGCCTGCCCCCCTGCCAACCCTGCTTGGGGATTGGTCAGGGCTCCATAGAACACTCCAGATGGCTCCACCTATCTCCCAGCTTTCTGCCCAGAAACCAACCTCAGGTTTCTGAATACAGATACAGTTTCTGGTGACCTCTTCTGTTAATTCTGCCCAATCCTCCCTGAGACACTCCTCCCGGCCCAGATAAAAACATTCAGGCCTGCACATTACAGTCAGGCCTGACTAAAGTTACCTGTACTAGCCAAAAACCCTGCTAGAAAAAGCACCTATACTATGGGGGGTGCCACATACAGAATAACATTCAACCTGCAGAGATCATAGCCTGAGAATATTAAATTTGGCCTTTTGGTACATAATGAATTTACACACAGTTTGCTGCTATCTAATTTTTTATGAATATACCCCTAAACAAAAATGACTGCCAGAGGGAAAAATAAAGCATTTCTTCCTCCTTCATGCAGCAGACGGATGATATAATTGTTCCTTGAGAGCATGTGGCTAGGCACAATCACTTTGCTGGAGCTCAAGGACTGTGTTTTATTGATAAAAGGTACAGTGTGACTTGTAAAGTCACTGATGGGTCAACCTTAAGAATAAACAGCATCACGATGACCTTCTGGGGATGTAGCAGAGAAAAAAAGAGCCTCTCTTCTAAGTGGAAAGTTAGTAAAGTTTAGAATAGTAGTCCACATAATACTGTCCCACTTTAATCAAAGGAGCAGTCGAAAACTATGACAGCAAAAGTTGTAGGGCAACATATGCACACATTGTATCATGCAGTGTATGTACTACCTTGTAACACATGTCATAGACACCTACCAATCACAATCTACCATGGGTAATATTCTGTTAAGCTGCTGCTTGAAGCTATGCCCACATACCTGAAGGAACGTAAAGCAGAAGCATACCTAAAGGTATACATCAAACACCGGCCATTTTTATAGTTTAAGGTGGGAAATGAAAGCTAACATCTGATTGGTTGATTAACACCTTTATGTTTTCTCCATATCCACCCAAAACCAACATTTGTATTCACAGCAGTGCAACAGAGATCAGTTCAGTGACTGTACTAATAAAGTATCAGGGCCAACAGCACAATTTTTAAGTTCACATCAAACTCCTATTTATATTTAATGTCTTCTTATGGGCACTCTCACTGATCCACAGCTGTATTTTGGTGCATTATCTCAAGGTACTAGAAAAGCAGCTGATCCAAATTAAGTAACCAGAGATAATATACCACAACGTTTGATTAGAAATATTGATTTTGGCCTTGGGACAGATCCCGTTTTTCTCTCTAAGGTATTTATTTCTCTCTGCGCCTCTAATTCTATTGTTAGTCTCTAAATCAATGCTTTAGATGACTGTAGCTATTTATATTCTTTGAAGATCTACAGTATCTGAATAGTTCAGCTTGTGTAAAGGAATTGCAGTTTGAGAAAATACTTCTTGATAGAGACACCTAAACTTGTATCACAAGTGTCCTTTGAAAAGATCACAATGTATCCACTAATGGGAAAAGTCTGCTTTGTTAAAAATGAATACAACACATACCAACTAGACAAGACATTCTGTAATTTAAAGTACGTCAATGAAAAAAAAACAAATGCAGTACATCTTTGCAATACGTGTACAATCCCCATGTTTTAGCCCATTAAAGACCCTGCAAGTCCAGATAAACACCTGTTTACCTGCCAGAATTACACTCAGCTGTTAAGTCCTGTAATGGGCTAACAACACACAGCAATTTGTAGACTTTATCAAACTGAGATAGGCCATGATTGTCACAAATAATCACGGCTTATCTCCACTATGCAGGGGTTTATGTAGCTGCAGCAAAGTGGAAAAATGTCAGTGACAGCAGCAGAAATGGCCAGTTTAATGACACACAAAAGAAGCACCTAGCTGGCTGTTTGTGCAAGCTATCCCCCCCCCCCCCCCCGCTTCTTCACCTCTTAGGTGACAATAGCAGGGAGAGAATAGGTAAATGGCTATGATGTGAGGAGGCAGAGGAATCATGTCCTCTGCTTCTTCTTTCACTGCTTGGCAGCCCTTTTAAAATGCCACGAGAAATAAGTCTTCCAAGTGTGAGGGTAGACTTAGCGAGAAGTTGCTTTCTTGCCTTCAAAAGCATAGGAGGACCAAATCTGGTAAACCCTTGTGCCTCAGAACCAGGACTTCTGACCTGGGAAGGCCCATGTATCAGGAACCTGACAAAGTATGAATACCATGTCCTCCTGGACCAGTTTTTTGCAATGAGAATCACCAGAATGCCCTTCATATAAATCCTGTGAAGCAGGCAAGGAAGAAGCTTCAGAGGAAGAAAGGTGTAGATCAGGTTGAACCAATCTTATGTCACCAGAGCATCCACTGCAAAGGATAGGGGATCCCTGGATCTGCAAACAAAACTGCTTCATTTGTTGTTGTTGAACTTGGAGACCAGTGGTTCCATGTTCACCTGTGACAGAGGTCTTAAAATATTGTGTGAAAAGAAACCTTTGTCCAGAGTCCAGATGGTGACAACTGAGGAAATCTGCCAATTCTCCACGCATCACATCTGCATGGCGGTCAGAGCTGGAATGTGAAATTTAGCCCAAGTCACAATCAGATCTGCAATTCTTCTCCCAGAGCCACAAGACTTCTATTTCCACCATGATGATTGAGCCATTGCTGTGGTATTGTCCGACTGATACCTGGCCAGATGACCTAGCAGATGAGAGGTCCAGTGACGGAGGTATAACTGAATCACCTTGAGTTCCAGTAAACTGATCGGGAGATGAGCTTTCTCTAATGACCAAGTTACTGAGAGGGTACCTAGAACACCTACCTAGCCTGATAGCCTGGCATCTATTGTGAGTCCATTCCAGAACATCGGGAGGAAGAATTTTCCCAATTCCAGCACCAAACTGTTGACCTACCACCATGCCATCACAAGTTGGGTCCTGCTGGTCAGTTGTATGGGACAACTGAACTGAGCATAAAAACTGCTTTGAAGGAGGGCACCATGAGGCCCAAGACCCAGTGCAAAAATGAAAGGTCAGTTGGCTCCTGGAATGTAGAGTCTAAATGTGGAAGTCTGCACAGTTTGTTGGCTAACACAGCGCAAGCCAACTGTTTGCCCAGAAGAACACTACTGAGGTGCCCTGAGAGTTACGCAGAGCGAGAACAGGAGCTAGCACCTTGGTGAAGAGCTGAGGTACAGTGAAAAGACCATAGGGAAGAGTCAAAAACTGGTAATGTTGCATGCCCACAGCACAATTCGGGTAGCACTGATGTGACAGGAAGCTGGAGGAGTAAGCATTCTTGTTGTCCTCAAAAGCCAGATAGTCCCCTGGCTGGATAGAAGGAAGCGATTACTGACTTAGTGGATTCCATGTCGGATGTTTGCACCCAAATAAAGGTATTGATATCCCATATGGGAAAGATGCCCTCTTGTTTTAAGGACTGTAAATAGTTTTAAAGAGAAACACTGGAACTTCACATCATCTGGGATGATGGCCATAAACCCTTGAGGGGTGGAGGTGGAGAAAAGGTTGTAGCCTTGGTATACAATGATAATGACCCATGCTTCTAAAATGTCCCAGGACCAGGCGGCTGTGAAGGTCCACAGACGTCTCCCTACCTTTAACAAGGGAGGGCTCCCCTTTATTAATGGGAGGATTTGCTTACGGTCTTGATTTCCTTATATCATTGAAGGATTCACCAAAAAGGTGTTCCTCCACAAAGGGCATCTGCAAGAGGTGCTTATTGTACCAAAGCTCTGCAGACCAACATTTGGACCAAAGCATCTTCCATATATGCACTGAAAGGAGGCTCATTCTGGATATTTGGTAGCACAATAGTGAACCCCTTTTTATTAGTATAATGCTGGGCAAAAATCTTGGGAGGGGTGAAGATCTTCTCAAGATGAGACCAGTCACCATACATATCAGGCTATAACAGCGAGTGTACAAGGGAGGTTTCAGTAGATGTAGGCATTTTTAGAGAACCAAGGCTGATTACTTTTGGCAAGACCCACACGGTTTGCTTTAGGTCAAGGCACGTGCACACTGCATCAATAAGGATCAAAATAGTATCCATACGTTGTGGAGATATGTTGAAAGACTGAACCTCCTCACGTACTATGTCCTTGGAACCAGACAAGGTATCTCCCTCATTTTCATAAGAATGTGCAGAAGTAGCAAGAGGAAGATCTCCTCTGTATGGGGAGGGAGGGGGTTCCTGAGAAGTATGTCCTTGTGGGGCTATAAGGAGGGATTTAAAGCTGGGGGGAGATCTTTGCTGTGAGAGCTATAAGCTGGGGGGCAGGTTTTTTCTGGGAAAAGGGGGCATTTTTGGTTGTACTCTCTACAGTGTCCTGTGTGTTATGCACTCCTGATCCCTGCATTCTGTGTGTTACCAACTCGTGGTTCCTGACCTCTTTGCATTACCCATTTCTTACTGCTGCACTCTCTACGTTACGCACTCCTGACCCTTGTGTTCTCTGAAATATGTACTCCTGGGCTCTGCACTCTCTGCATTGCGCACTCCTGACCCCTAAACTCTCCGTGTTATACACTCCTGGACCCTGGTCTCTGTGCATTATGCACTTCTTTCCCCTTCACTTTGTGCGATATGCACTGCTGAGCTTTCCATGTTCTGGGTTATGCACTTCTCATTACTGCACTCTTTCCATTACGCATTCCTGACCCATACACTCTCTGCGTTACCCACTCATGATTTTAGCACTTTCTGCATTATGCACTCTGGGTCTTTGCACTCTGCATTAGGCACTCTTAGCCCCTGCACTCTCTGTGTTACACATTCCTGACCCCTGCACACTCTGCATTACCTACTCCTGACCCTGTACTCTCTGCATTACTTGCACTCTTGCTAGGCATTCCTGACCCCTGCACTCTGTGCTATACTATATGTACTGCTGATTCCTGTTCTCTGTGGTATGCACTACTGATCGCTGCACTCTCTGCATCACACATTCCTGGCTCCTTCAATCTCTGTCTTATGCACTTCTGAGTCTTGCATTATAGACACGTTATTGTACATTTCATACTCCTGACTACTAGACTCTGTACACCAGGCTGTATATGACTACTGAACTCTAAGTACATTATACATTTTTAACATTCTTCTTTAAAATAGCATTAAACCCTCAGTGTTTTTTTAGCTTAACAGATTGAACACAAAGAAATATATACAGTATCTCACAAAAGTGAGTACACCACTCACATCTTTGTAAATATTTTATTATCTCTTTTCATGTGACAACACTGAAGAAATTACACTTTGCTACAATGTAAAGTAGTGTGTGTATAGCTTGTATAACAGTGTAAATTTGCTGTCCCCTCAAAATAACTCAACACACAGCCATTAATGTCTAAACCACTGGCAGCAAAAGTGAGTACACCCCTAAGTGAAAATGTCCAAATTGGGCCAAAAGTGTCAATATTTTGTGTGGCCACCATTGTTTTCCAGCACTGCCTTAACCTTCTTGGGCATGGAGTTCACTAGAGTTTCACAGATTGCCACTGGAGTCCTCTTCCACTCCTCCATGATGACATCACAGAGCTGGTGGATGCTGGAGACCTTGCGCTCCTCCACCTTCCGTTTGAGGATGCACCACAGATACTCAATAGGGTTTAGGTCTGGAGACATGCTTGGCCAGTCCATTAAACTTTACCTTCATCTTCTTCAGCAAGGCAGTGGTCATCTTGGAGGTGTGTTTGGGGTCGTAATCCCATTGGAATACTGTCCTGCAGCCCAGTCATTTCTTCAGTGTTGCCACATGAAAAGAGTTAATAAAATATTTACAAAAATGTGAGGGGTGTACTCACTTTCGTGAGATACTGTACATTCCCAAGTGAACTATATGTTAAAATTCTTATTTAAAAATGATTGTGCTGAGGTTTGCACATATCTTTTACACTCTCGCTTATAGCAGAGTAAATAAATCATATTTTGTAGGGAATGTGTGTTGTGTATAGGGGAGTAGGCTCAGGTTTTATTTAACCATGCTCCTTTAAGCCTCTCCCACTCTTAACACAATTTGGCCACACCCACAGTTCGGTTTTCTGCTGTTTTGCTGATATTTTCTCGGCTATTTTGCTATAAACAAGGAAGAGATAAACCCTGTAGTATATTATTGTGCTTTTTACTAAACGAATGTTGCATATACAAACCACTTACAATAGTAAATAAAATAAGGCCCGAATCCCATCCTCCCAAGGACCGCCAATAAGTAAGGCCACTCAATAGAATTGAAGGCCTTATGTGCATCCAAGGATACCACAACTCTAGTGTCTGGATCAGGCCCTTCTGTCTGTAAAACTGTAAATAAGCGTCTCAAATTTATAGCTGCCGACCTCATTGGTATGAAACCAGTTTGGTCCGGGTTGATAATAGAGGCTATCGCCTTGTTCAGTCGTTTTGCGAGTAGTTTAGCCAGGATTTTACCATCCACATTAATTAATGATATTGGCCGGGAGGATTCACAGAGTTGGTGGTCCTTGTGGGGCTTGGGGATCAGGACAATCAATGCCTCTCTAAGGGACTCAGGAAGCCTCCCTCTATTAAAGGCATCTTGGTAGACCTCCAGCAGATTTTGTGCAAGGAATTCTTGGTATGCATAATACCATTCCATTGGGTATCCATTGAGGCCTAGCGTTTTGTTAGGGGTAAGGGAATGCATTGCTGCATCTATTTCTTTTACCGAAATGGGGAGATCCAGCTCTGCTGCTTCTTCCTGGGACAATATCATCAAAGGAATATGCTCCAAGTATTGATGAACCTCCTGCTCTCCATAATTTGCACGGGAAGTATATAGGTCAGAGTAGAATTGTACAAATGCCATTGCTATGTCATCTGGAGATTCACAAAGACCCCCATTTATGTCATAAGCACAGGAAACTGATACAGGGGGATGCTGAGAATGGACCAGGTAGGCCAATAGTCTGCTGTTTTTCTCCCCAAACTCAAAGATTCTCTGAGACTGATATAGGAGCTTTTTTAGGGTTTTATCTATAAGTACTAATTCTAGTTGCTGTGCCAAGTCTCTCCAGATCTTAAAGTTTGAGGATGGTGGGTTTCTTATATATTCCACCTCTGCAGCTGTAGCTGTAGCTGCTTGCTCTGACTTTTTCACCTTGCTCTCCCTGTCCAACCTAAGTTGTTTGATAATACTTGAGATAGAGCCCCGTAGGGTAGCCTTAAAGGCATCCCATGTGAGATGCAGGGGGACTTCTGCTGAATTTTCCACCCAGAAATGTTTAATTGAGGTAGCCATTTGGCATTCAAAACATTCCTCCTGTAGCCAGTCTCCACAGTTTATACCCGCAACTGTCCCAAGGACAATTTAGCATCGGGGGGAATGGTCTGAGACCACCCTTGGAAGATATCAATTATTCTGGGCAGAATATCCCTAGATACACAACACATATCTAGCCGTGAGAGTGTGTTAAATGTAGAGGAGAAGCGGGAGTATTCCCTGGAATCTGGATGGTTCCACCTCCAAGCCTCCACCAAATTGTATTGTGACATACACGATCCCACTGGGGTATTACATTTAGAAGTGGCATTAAGTCTATCCATATCTGCTGACATGACCGTATTCAAGTCCCCTGGTAATATAACGGGTCCCTCCTCCACTGTGAGTACCTTTGCCAATACTGCCTCCCAGGTTGTTACCACAAAAGGGGGAGGAACATACACCGAAACAAAAGTGTAAGGTGAGTTATCTATTAGTAAGACCACTACAACAAACCCACCGAATGGATCTGTGACAATGGCTTGGGGGGCAACATAAGGGATTTAGCTAGTAGCACAGAAACCCCCCTAGCATAGTTTGAATACATTGAGTGGTAGGCGTGGCCTATGTGTGCACGTTTGAGGGCCAGAGATTTCGATCCATTCAGGTGGGTTTCCTGCAAAAAAATGATCTGCGGCTTGTACTTATGCATATATTTAAAAACCAATGCCAGCTTAATATTAGAATTGAGGCCCCTTACATTCCAAGAAAATACTTTGAGAGTTCGGACATTAGATGCCATAGTACTTAGTATTTGAGATATAAGACCAACCAGTAAGGTATGGCAACAGGAGGTACACAATATACATCAATAGCATTATCCAGCGTCTCAGCATAGTAAGATATCGGTGGAATCTGTATTTTCTCTTTATAAGATGGAAGTCATTGGCATAGTGGATTAACTTGTAGAACAAGTCAGAAGAAAAACCAAAACAAAAACCCCAAAAGAACAGAAAAGTAAACTTTGAGTAGCCCAACTAGTGCAAACTCCCGCACTTAGGAACAAGTCTCTGACCCCTCCCACCCAGTCCCAAACATACTACAGGCCTCTTTACCAATAACCAGTAAAACAGTCACACCCTAGGGGGGAATCCTTCTCCATTCAGTTGGAGGGAGATTAAAGTGTGAAAATGTAGTCAAGTGTTGAACAAACCTTGAACCGCACCATAGTACATACGA
The DNA here is from genome assembly GCA_018402905.1 of Glandirana rugosa. NCBI lineage: Eukaryota > Metazoa > Chordata > Amphibia > Anura > Ranidae > Glandirana > Glandirana rugosa. The sequence continues at coordinate 670,204 of BLSH010521002.1, forward strand.
TATTAAACAGCCATAATGTTTACAGGTTTCAAACAGGAGAATAAAATATGAAAGAAGTCAAAAAAGGCTTCAACATGTTACCGCCCAGTAGGTTAGCCATAGCGTGAGTGCAGGGAGTTAGGTACTTCCCAAAGATTCCAGCCATCCATTAGCATACTTAGGTGAAGTAAAGAACTGAGCTTTGCCTTTGTATACCACCCAAAGCTTTGCAGGATATAGCATGCTGTATGGCAGATTGCGGTCCCGCAGACACTGTTTCACACTTTGGAACGCTGCCCGCTGCTTCTGTGTAGTCGCCGAGAAGTCTGGGAAGAGGGTTATGCGATTGCCATTGAATAATATGTTGGGCGTGATTCTAGCCCGCTGTAAGATGGTTTCCTTGTCCCTGAAGTACAGGAACCGAGCCACAATAGGTTTGGGATACCGCCCTGGTGGCGGGGCCCTCAGCAGGATCCGATGGGCCCTCTCTATAGCAAACAGGTGTGAGAAGCCATCTTCCCCAAATATTTGTTTCAGCCAATTCAATAGGAATTCTTCTGGGTGCTTGCCCTCCGACCCCTCAGAGATGCCCAGGAACCGAAGGTTGTTCCTGAGGAGGCGGTCCTCAATATCCCTCAACTTGGCATCCAGGGATCTGTGGTCCGCCGCCATGTCCCTAACAGTCACCATGAGAAGGTTCAAGTCATCCTCTATGGCGCTAATGTGCTGTTCTGCATTAGCCACGCGGTGGCGGATCTTATGGACATCATCTTTTAAGATAGCGAAAAAAATGCGGAATGGAGTCTATTTGTGTGGAGATAGAGGCATGGGAGGTCTTAATGGCCGCCATGATTTCTGTCAGGGTCGGTTCTCCTACCTGCACTCCAGGAGCATCCAGTGTTGACTCGGCTGATGGTGAAGGAGTCTGGATTGCTAGTGGATCTGTGGCATCCATCCATTCTCTCTCCCCCTCAGCCCATGTCTGTGCGTTGGCTGCTGAAGTATGCAAGGGCTCCCACACGTCCTGGGCACCATCTTGGCCAGTCGCATGGGCAAAGCAGGATAGTCTCTCTGTGGGCGTTGGCGGCATACTGGGACCCATCTTCACCATGAATAAAAGCTGGGGGTCTTCAGCGGTCGGTCGGTGCTTTTTTAAACCAGGATAAACAAGCCTCAGGCTGCGCAGGATGATGAAGGATAGCTCTGCAGTCCGGAGCTCTGAGAAAGCGCTGCTTACATCCCGGAAGTCAGCGCAGAACTTTTCCTTGGTCTTGTTGAATTCCATTTTCCTGGTCGTCCTCCCGTCAGCACACTATGGGTTAACTCTCCCTGATTAACCCCCAGGACCACCTTCTTCCAGTGCAATAAATCCCTGTCCTCCCCTCCCCCTCGTGTTCTTTCTTTTTTGGTCTCCAGGCCACCTGTTGATTGCAGTGGTAAGTACTTTGTTTGCTGCATTCCCCCCTGCCGAACCTACCCCTCCATGTTCAGCCTCTCATGGAGTTGGAAGACCATGAATGCTGGAGGTAAATCTTCCTAAAAACTGAGTGCCCTTTTTGTGCCAGGGCCGCGGGCAAAATGATGCTTAAACAGCATTGACATTATACAGGTGTGGTATTATAAAAGCTCTGCAATGTCATCATTGCCTCTCCCTTGGGGTTAATTTTTCCTGTCTTCTATATGCACCGCACTGCTCTCCTGGCTTTATTGTCAGTCTGAGAGCGGCTGTGAATGATGTCACGGGGGGGAGATAGGCAGCACGGGATGGTGACCTCCAGTTGCCATGCAACACGCAAATGATCTTGGAGGGCTGCAGTTAAGAGGGCTTCTCTCTCTCTCCCTGCAATCCTGCCAGGTAAAGGACTTACCTCAGATTCTGAGTGTGTCTCCTGTCTGCCTCTGGATGTGCTGCTCTGGCTCCTCTGCTATGCTGTGTACTTCTGTGGGTTTGACAGTCTGACTGTTTTTGTTCACCTGTCTGCCTTTGGAAATGCTGCCTGAGCTCACCTGTCTGCCTATGGAAGGGCTGATTGAGCTCACCTGTCTGCCTATGGAAGGGCTGACTGAGCTCACCTGTCTGCCTATGGAAGGGCTGACTGAGCTCACATGTCTGCTTATGGAAGGGCTGACTGAGCTCACCTGTCTGCCTATGGAAGGGCTTATTGAGCTCACCTGTCTGCCTATGGAAGGGCTGACTGAGCTCATCTGTCTGCTGCTTCTAAAGTGGATGAAGGCAAGTGGGTCTTAAAGAGACAGTGTACCTGTTTGTTTTTGGTGAGAGGTAATATGATTCTTTCCAGATATTTTGTGCAAGTATGAGCTTGCCACACCTGTTAGTGGCACAGAAGTCTAGCAAAGGTAGGAGGGGACAACAAGGGACATGGTTTTTAAAAGAGTGCTCAAGGAATGCAAAGGAAGATATTTTGCATTATCTAAAGGAGCAGAAATCCTGAACACAAATGCTCCAAAAGACATAAGACCTGCCAATGATCATCTCATCCTGACCGGGATGACGACACCTAACAGGTTGTTACCTTCATAAGCATGTGGTCAATACACTCTAAAGGAGTTGTCCCTTACAAGCATGTGGTCAATACACTTTAAAGGAACTGTTTTCCCTTACAAGCATGTGGTCAATACACTCTAAAGGAGCTGTTTTCCCTTACAAGCATGTGGTCAATACACTCTAAAGGAGTTGTCCCTTACAAGCATGTGGTAAATACACTTGAAAGGAGCTGTTTTCCCTTACAAGCATGTGGTCAATACACTCAAAAGGAGCTGATTTCCCTTACAAGCATGTGGTCAATACACTCTAAAGGGGTTTTCCCTTATAAGCATGTGGTCAATACACTCTAAAGGAGCTGTTTTCCCTTACAAGCATGTGGTCAATACACTCTCAAAGAGTTTTCCTTTACAAGCATGTGGTCAATACACTCTAAAGGAGTTGTTTTTCCTTACAAGCATGTGGGCAATACACTCTAAAAGAGCGTTTTTCCACTTACCTAGCATGAGGTTAACGCTAAAGGAGTAGTTTCTACCTACCCTGTAAAGGGACAGGATCCAGGCACATGCCTCCTACCTAGCTCGTATAGAATTTGGGCCATCCAGCCTGCTTTGCTGGGATGTGGTCCCTGTGTTCACATGCTAAATGCATTGTTTGTCGGGGAGCCTCTGCTGGTCATCCCATGGAGTCCTCCACAGGGTGGCTTTCATGCTCCCCAAGCACTCCATGGGGCACTGGCTCACAAGAGTTTATGCCATCTTGAGAGGAAATGCCTCACTCAGCTCAGGGTGCATTTTTGGCCTGCCTGCAGTGGCAGAGAAGTGAAATTGCACAGGTTACCTCACAAGATGAGGTTGTGTAAAATTCTAAAGCCCTATTAAGGCGGCTATAGCAGAAAGTATAAGTCTAAGCTTTATCCACATAAGATGGCTGATGTATGTTTATGCACTGCATTTCCAGGGGTGGATGCTGCCCTCTAGCATCTGGCGCATCAAGTGTCTTTGCCTTTTTATAACTCAGTTGCCTTCAGAGATCCTAGGGATGAGAGAGTGGACTTGTTCACACCAGATGCAGTCCAGTATGTTTTTACATCAAGAATGCATGGGCAAGGTTTAACTTGGATTTCAATTACCTAGTTCACACCTATGCAGCGCATTCTAGGGCAGTCAACAAAAGTAGAATGTTACATTGTTTTGGTATGGAACACATCTGGAAAGTGGCAAAATGCATTGAGAATGCAGCAAGAACAATCATGCAGAAACACATCTGGAACACAGAAATTGTGGTGATCGTGCCATCAGGCTTGTACAGAATCTATTCAGTGACAGATTCGCAGTAGAGGAAGAGCATTATCAACACAGCACCCAGAGTCTTCTCCAAGAACCTGTCGGTGACCATAGCATTTATCTATTTACAGGGGTTACATTTTTTTTCATTATCTAGACGACATCCGGGTCATTGCACATTGAAGTGAGCAGCTTGCGCTACAGCGCGACAAGGTAATAGGGATCCTGTTCAACTTTGGATGGCTGATATACAGTCAAAAGAGCAACCTCCCTCCTGCTCAATGGATGGAGTATTTAGGCATGGTATTCGACACAGGACGGATTCTTCTGCCATATCGCAATGTGATTGAGCTGAAAGCATGTGTCTACAGGGTGATGGAGGCTCAGACGTTATCGGCAAAAGACTGTATGACGATGTTGGGGATATTCACCAGCTATCCCGGCGGTACCGTAGGCAAGGTTCCACACGAGAGCTTTTCAGATGTCCTTCCTGAAGCAATGAAACAGCTGGTCATTGGACCAGAAGATCTGGGTGCCAGCATGGGGGTGATGCAGTCTGAGCTGGAGGTTCCCAGCAATGGAGAATGGTCAGTCAACGGACACTATGTTCAGTCTTTGCCAGAGGGGGGATACCCAGCATAGACCTGATGGCGACACCAGGAAATGCGCAGGTGCCAGAGTTCACAGCAAAGTTTAGATACAACGAGGCGATAGCCCAGGATGCCTTCTCAATATTATGGCAGTTCCCGCTAGTGTACCTGTTTCCTCCAATCCCATTAATCATGAGGGCTTTGCTGAAGATTGCCGAGGAGGTGCATACCATCATAATTGTAGCCTTCTGGCCCAGGAGACCAGGGTTTCCTCTGCGCTTGCAGAGGGCGTCTGCCCCACCAGTACACCTACCTCTCAGGAGGGATCTACTACAGCAAGGACAGTGGATTTACCCGCATCCAGGGGGACTGCAGCTGACGGCCTGGCTGTTGAATCGGCCAGATCGCATGCACAAGGCCTCTCAGAGGAAGTAGTCGTGACATTACTGGGGGCAAGGAAGGCTACAACAAATGCCACATACTCCAGAATCTGGAGAAAGTTTGCAGACTCCCCATTAACTCGAAGTATTGCGAACATTTTAGAGTTGCTGAAAATGGCTCTGAATGTTGGCTTGGCATATAACTCTATTAAAGTGCAGGTGTTGGCCCTGTCTTCCTTCACCGGACATAGATAGGCTAATGAGCCTTTAATAAAGCAGTTCCTCAGAGCCGCAATAAGGGTGTGCCCCCCAAGGAGGAGCCTCATCCCAACCTGGGACTTGGGCATGGTCCGAAAAGCACTGTTGCAGCCCCCATTTGGCCCGGCAGAATCATGTACACTTGGCTTTCTAAGAATCAAACTGCTGAAGGCCATTACAATGGCCAGAAGAGTGTCAGAATTAGCAGCCTTTTCCTGTAAAGAAACGTTCTGCATTGTGTATCCGGACAGAGTGATCCTGTGGCCTGCTTCAGCCTTAGCCTCTAAGGTGGTCTCAAAATTTCAGGTAAACTGAGAGTCAGTGCTACCTCATTTCACGCAGCCTCCAGATCAAAGGAGCCAGTTAGATTTGGGACCTCTAGACTGGGCCGGTTTAATATCAATATATCTTCAGAGGGCACAACAGATACGCAAGTCGGGTAATCTGTTCATCTTCCCGTTGGGACCCAGGAAAGGGGAGGCAACACCTTCAAGGATCTTATCCACCTGCATTACAAGGACTATTTCCTAGGCATACAAGCAGCAGGGCCTTGCCCCTCCGCAGACTATACAAGATCATTCTACTAGAGGGATGGCAGCTTTGTGGGCATCCACAGCAAAGGTCCTGGTGGAGGACATATGCAGGACCGCTAGCTGGAGTTCCTGTGAGACTTTTGCTTGGCACTACAAATTGAATGTAGTCGTTGCTAGTCCTTCAATGTTTGGAGCGGCGGTAGTGTCAGCTTCTTTGTTCAATTAAAGTATGGTGAAGCATGGAATTGGGCGAGTTGTTGTTTCTTTCCCACCCTATATTGGCTTAGGTATATCCCATAGTGTGCTGATGGGAGAACGACCAGGAAACTAAATAAAAAGAAACTGGAAATTGTTATCAATACTCACCGTAAGTTTCCTTTCCTGGTCCGTCCTCACGTCAGCACAACTTTTACTTCCCTCCCTAAGTAGCCTGTCGCCGATAAACAAAAGAACACGAAGGGGAGGGAGGACAGGGATTTATTGCGCTGGAAGAAGGTGGTCCTGGGGGTTAATCAGGGAGAGTTAACCCATAGTGTGCTGACGTGAGGACGGACCAGGAAAGGAAAATTACAGTGAGTATTGATGACAATTTTCCATTTTCCTTTTATTTAGTTCGGGGAGCGTAAAAGACAGAAAAAAAAACCTCTTTGTTTAGACTTTAGAGGCAAATTTGGGCCACAAAGTTTATATAAAAAATCTACATTTTATTTATACATAGAAAAGCATAAAAAACATAAAGGATACAATTAAAAACATGTGTACACATTTGTGCAAAGTTCAGCCCATCACAGCCAGATATTAACAAGATGATATTACATGATAGTGGGTAAGTGAGCCTCTGTGCTTCAATGCGTTTCGCTGATCCACTTCCTCAGGACACACATAGGGGTGATATAAGAAGAAACAGGCCTCACTATGTAAATGGAAGAACACAACATATTTTAGTATGTCTGTTTGTTAATTATACAAAACAGTCACTGTATATATCAATCATAGACACTGTAATTATATATATATATATATATATATATATATATTTACTACAGTATCTTACAAAAGTGAGTACACCCCTCACATATTTGTAAATATTTTATTATATCTTTTCACAATGACAGTGACAACACTGAAGAAATTACACTTTGCTACAATATAAAGCAGTGAGTGTACAGCTTGTATAACAGTGTAAATTTGCTGTCCCCTCAAAATAACTCATCGCACAGCCATTAATGTCTAAACCGCTGGCAACAAAAGTGAGTACACCCCTAAGGGAAAAATGTCCAAATTGGGCCCAATTTTTCCCTTCCCGGTATAATGTGAATTGTTAGTGTTACAAGGTCTCAGATGTGAATGGGAAGCAGGTGTGTTGAATTTGGTGTAATCGCTCTCCCTCTCTCATACTGGTCACTGGAAGTTCATCATGACACCTAATGGCAAAGAACTCTGAGGATCTGAAAAAAATAATTGTTGCTCTACATAAAGATGACCTAGGCTATAATAAGATTGCCAAGACCCTGAAACTGAGCTGCAGCACGGTGGCCAAGACCATACAGCGGTTTAACAGGACAGGTTCTACTCAGAACAGGCCTTGCCATGGTCGACCAAATAAGTTGAGTGCACATGCTCAGAGTCATATACAGAGGTTATCTTTGGTAAATAAACGTATGAGTGCTGCCAGCATTGCTGCAGAGGTTGAAGGGGTGGGGGGTCAGCCTGTCAGTTCTCAGACCACACATCGCACCCTGCATCAAAATGGTCTGCATGGCTGTCGTCCCAGAAGGAACCCTCTTCTAAAGATGATGCACAATTAAGCCTGCAAACAGCTTGCTGAAAAGAAGCAGAATAAGGACATGGATTACTGGAACCATGTCCTGTGGTCTGATGAGACCAAGATAAACGTATTTGGTTCAGATGGTGTCAAGCGTGTGTGGCGGCAACCAGGTGAGTAGTACAAAGACAAGGGTGTCTTGCCTACAGTCAAGTATGGTGGTGGAAGTATCATGTTCTGGAGCTGCATGAGTGCTCCCGGCACTGGGGAGCTACAGTTCATTGAGGGAACCATGAATGCCAACATGTACTGTGACTTACTGAAGCAGAGCATGATCCCCTCCCTTTGGAGACTGGGATGCAAGGCAGTATGATAATGACCACAAACACACCTCCAAGACAACCACTGCCTTGCTAAAGAAGCCGAGGGTAAAGGTGATGGACTGGCTAAGCATGTCTCCAGACCTAAACACTATTAAATATATGTGAAGCATCCTCAAACAGAAGGTGAAGGTTTGCAAGGTCTCTAACATTCACCAGCTCCGTGATGTCCTCATGGGGGAGTGGAAGAGGACACCAGTGGCAACCTATGAAGCTATGGTGAACTTCATGCCCAAGAGGGTTAAGGCAGACACTTTGGGCCCAATTTGGACATTTTAACTTAGGGGTATACTCACTTTTGTTACCAGCGGTTTAGACATTAATAGCTGTGTGTTGAGTAATTTTGAGGGGACAGCAAATACATACTGTTATACAAGCTGTACACTCACTACTTTACATTGTAGCAAAGTGTCATTTCTTCAGTGTTGTCACATTAAAAGATATAATAAAATATTTACAAAAATGTGAGGGATGTACTCACTTTTGTGAGATACTGTATATATTCACCTTGTCTGGGTATGAGCACGTGTACATAAGGAGTCTCCCCTGGGTGGGCACCGGGGCAACGGAACAGATCAGGGCAGTCTAAAACCCACGTGGGCAAATGTAAACAAGTAGCTAAAAAAATACTATAGACAAAAAAGATTGCCATAAAGTAGTCACAGAATGTACAAAAGTTGTCACCTTGAAAAGTCACTGGTATGCAACAGTGTAAGGGACCATAAATTTAGAAAATATGTTGATATAGTGTGCATGCTTAATATATGCATAGTACACTAGGTTGTTGAATAAAGACCACCTCAGTACATAGTAACTAACATATAGTTACATATCGGGTATATAGAAGATATACTAATGTTTATTCAAACATATTTCTGGCCCAAAAGGAATAAGAAACTTGCTTGATAATATTAAACTGTATTCTTAAACGCCCCCATAAACTCAGGGATCAGCAGACAGGAGAGTGTATAGTAGCTGCACAATATATCCCAGACAATAACAGTTATAAACGGAAAGACAGCAGCCAGATTGCCATAGCTTTACATCAACCAAAGGGCTATTCACAGCAAGTCCCAGAGTGCAAGATTACACCCAGGGAGATGGGGCAAGGATGTTCTGCCTGGCCAAAACAGCCTACAAAGAAAAGAGCATAGATAGAGTACAGTAAACCAAGTCCCATTCATATTGCTAGATAACTTACAGTCATCAGCTCGCCTATAATAGCCTAAATGCTTACCGATCTGTGCAGCCAGAAGGTGACCCAGAGAGACACTGCTAAGTGGAGCAAACTGACTGACACCCTATATACCCCCACCGCTGAATGAGACACTGTGCGGAGACGCCACCTGCTGCGAGCACAAGGCGTGACGTCACGTTACGGCTGGCTGTCTCACAGCGCCATGTGGCAGCACGGCTGCTGATGCAATGCCCACAGGTGGTGAGGGCAGTTTGAGGAACTATTCCCACATGGGTGTATCTCTTTTTACCTCTTCCTTCTGCATCAGTTTCTACGACACAAGTATTTTCTAACTCCAAATCCTAGATGCCACTGTAGTATCAAAAATGCAATGAGTCATATACTGTATGTCAAAGGTCAAGCTATTGTTAATCTTTATTGGTAAAGTTTTGGGTCCAATGTTTGAAAAAGCTCCTCTAAAACAATGTCAATAGCTACAAATGTGTATATTGTCCAAATATACTATAATAGTATCATAGGTGTGCGCAGCCTATTGCATTTCGTTGTGCACCCCAAAACTCGCATGTGTGTGGGCATGTTTGTGTATAGGGAGATGATACAGTGGATCCAGTGCTGCAGATAAATACAATGGATTACTCAGGATGTGTAATGCATGACAGGGCACAGTGGGTCCTCCTTCCCTTGTGCCCCGTACACTTCTGTACACTGTATGATACAGGGGATTGCACTAGTGCAAGGGTTGATTAGGGTGTGCCCATGCACACCTGGCACCCCCATTGTATTAGAAGACAGTGAAACTAGTGATGTTCAAACATTGTTCCAATGGCATGTGTTTGAGAGATCAGAGTTCTTGCCATAAAATTGATGTTTACTTCTAAAAACAACAAATGTGTTTATGTAAGTCACAGAATCTATAACATAGCTGCATACTTTATTATTTCAAATATTTTTGTGTGGTGGTGGTTAAAAAATGATCAGCCCCAGGTGCAAGGTATGCTAGGTACAACACTGATACCACCTGAGGGGTCTTCAGGAACAGGGCTTCCCCAGACCCATGGACCACAGCACTGTAGAGCACCCAGCCACTAACTAAACATATTGCACCAAGTTCCTAGGTTAGTGTCCATCAATGAGTCCAATGCCCAGAGGGCAACATTACAGGCCAGTCCCGCCCCTCTTGAGTGGGTCTCGGTACAGCCCCCTAGGGCAAAACCAATGAGTAGCGAATCTGGAAGCTGCATCTATAAACTTCAGTGGCTCTGCAGCAAATAAGAAATCTTGATAAAAATAGGAAATGGTTTTCTTTTCTCTGAGTAGTGAGATGTCCATTTTCTTCAGGACATTAGCATAAAATTGAGGCTTGCTGGGAGTAAGAGGAGTTATATTAGGCTATCCTTTTCCAGTGTCCAATTCCTTAAAGGCGGCAGTATAACCCCAAGTTCCTGAAAACTCCTTCTGTGTTCCGTAATATACAATTAAAGAGGAAGTCAACTCTGATGGGGTTTACTTCCTCTATGTTACCCTGCAATGTAAAAGCATAATGGGCTAGTATGCATCGCATATTAGCCCATTATGTGCCACATACCTGCATTGGAAGCCAGTTATGTCCAGTGATGTCCCCGCTCCAGGCCACGTCCATCTTCTGCCCCTCTTAGTTCCAGGGCCATGATCTCCGGCTCTGTGACTGGACGGAGTCGCGTGACGTCACTCCCGCGCATGCGCGCGGGAGCCGCCAGTTGCGGCACGATCACAGTGAAGGAACGGCGTGGAGGCCATTTCTTCACTGCGCATGTGCCCAATGATGTGGACACGCAGTACACTGTATATCTCCCAAACCGTGCAGGTTTGGGAGATATGCAGGGCACCTACAGGTAAGCCTTATTATAGGCTTACCTGTAGGTTAAAGTGGTTGTCACGGGTTGACAACCACTTTAAGGGAATGTATATTGAATTACCTGGAGGGAAGTGCTGTTCTCTTTTAACAAAATTTGAGTTGAACAGATGCATAGATTAGGTTGTAAACAATTTTTCAGACACATACAGGTATGACGTTCCCCGGGGGTTAATTATCAAAGTCCGTATCTGGTCAGTAAAGCAGCAGCAAATGAGATTATTAAAATGCAAAAAAAGCACAATTTAAGGCATTAGAACCCTATCAGATTATCAACAATACAATCCTCTCTTGAAACTAACATTAGCCTCTTACAGGGGATAAAACTCAGTTCTGCCCTGTGAAGCCATATATATTACAGTGTCCACAACATATACTGAGAGATTTTACAAAAGCATTTGAAACATAGTAAATCTGAAAATTAGAAAATGGGGAAAACTAGGCTGGAAAATGGTAAAATGAATACTGAGGGGGTTGATTTACTAAAGGCAAATAGACTGTGGACTTTCCAAAGTGCAGTTGTACTCTGCGAGTGCAGTTGCTCCAAAGCTTAGTAAACGAGGTAAGGCTTCACTTTAAAAAGAACACCCAATCACGTGGAAAATTAAAAAAACAGCATTTTTGCTTTCACATGATTGGATGATGGCAGTCAGCCAGAGCTTTTGCTCATTTACTAAGCTCTGGAGCAATTGCTCTTGCAGAGTGCAACTGCACTTTGCAAAGTGCACAGTCTATTTGCATTTAGTAAATCAGCCCCTAATTGCCTTTGTCGTGCACCTCCGTGCAGTTGCATCCATTTGAAAGGATGACTTCCAGGGGTGGCCCGACCATTAAGGGCACACAGACGCCGCCCCATCTATCATCTATCCCCGCCAACCCCTCTATGCTAAATGGATAGATTCATGCATAGCAGTTACATTGGTGATCAGTGTAAATCTTCTCATTACATTGGAGCTTGGTGTACAATCATTTTATTCACACTAGTGGCCAGTGTGAAGGTTCCCCTTACATTGGTGGCCAGTGCAGAAACTTCTCTTTGTATTGGTAATCAGTAAAAAAAATCCAAACTTACAAATGTGGACAGTTTTGAATCCTCCCTTACATTGGTGGTCCGTATAGAAGCCCCTTTTAAACTGGTGGTAAGCGAAGAATTGCCCTTACACTGGTCGTCAGTATAAATCCCCCTTTACATTGATGGTCAGTTTAAATCCCCCCCTTACATGGAGGGCATTGTATATTCCCACTTACACTAGTGGTTGGTGTAAATGCTCCTATAACATTGGTGTCAGTGTAGAAATCCTTCTTTATATTGGTGGGTGCCAAAAAAAAAACCCCTTTACATGGTGGTCAGTGTAAATTCCCCCTCACATTGGTGGTCAGTGTAAATCCCCCCTCACATTGGTGGTCATTGTAAATTCCCCATTACATTGGTGGTCATTGTAGCATCCCCCACTATATACTTGCCAAAGATTTCCAGCTTTGCTTTACACGATTCAGAATTTGCCACAGTGTACTGCCTCCTAACTAATCCCATCCCCCCACCACTGCCACTAATCCCATCAAACTCCCCCAGCATTTCCACTGATTACACCCCCCCCAGCATTTCCACTGGTCCCAGGATTTCTAGGATCCCTAGGAGTTTTCTGTCTATTGATAGGTCCTCTCCCCTCCCCAGTCCATGGTGTGCAGGCAGTGAGGAGATGATGTGCTGTAACCTTTAGCAACCAATCAGTGAGCAGACATTATGTGCACTAACCTCTTGCAACCAATCATTGAGCGGAAAGGATACGCAGTAACCTCTAGGAACTGAGCAGTAATAATGTGCAGTAACCTCTAGCAGCCAGTTAATGAGTGGTAAGAATGTCCAGTAACCTCTAGCAACCAATCAGTGACAAGTATTGATGTACAGTAATCCCTAGCATCCAAACAACAAGCAGAAGTCACGTAGTGTAACCTCTAGCAAATAATCAATGAGCCATAATGTGTGCTGTAACCTCTAGCAACCAGTCAGTGAGCAGTAATGACACACTTTAACCTCTGGCAACCAATTGCAATCGCTGCCTGATCTGATTCATTAAACTGATTTTGAGTCTAGCTGCTATTTGTTGTATGTCTCAAAGCAGGTGGAACGCAAAATTGCATGGGGGGGGGGGGGGGGCAAGAAAATGTTTGCCCAAAGTCCAATTAAGACTTGCCTGTAACATCAAGATAAATAAAATATAAACCACTGGCTGTTTGGGTATGATGTATTTAAATAGCATTAACTGTAACATATGCAGACTATCTCACAAGATCCACCAAGTATATAAGAAAACCATTCTCAAGAGTTCACTGACTAACTCAGGTGGGTTTAGTCATGTTGCAATGTGTGCATACAGCAATACCTATATGGGGTATATGTCCAAATGGTAGTGACAGTAAATGGATTTCAGTAATAAAGAATCATGATCAAATTAATAGAAACATCACATGGACGTCACCCATTTATCACATGAGTGTTTGTACTTTCGACTTTTGTGTGTCGGATTTCTGTACACACGATCCAAAATTAGGATGTGGCCTGGTCGATAGACAAAAATTTACTAGTCTGCCCATCCAGCTTTTGTCGGACGAAAAAAGAAAATCGACTGTTGAAAGGAGCATACTAATGGTAAGAATTTCGGATGACAGGCTGTGGAACGAAAATTCCCATCTGATTTTCGCATTGTGTGAACCGGCCTTTAGTCCATAGGGTTCAATATTGAGTTGGCCCACCCTTTGCAGCTAAACCAGTTTCAACTCTTCTGGGAAGACTGTCAACAAGGTTTAGGAGTCTGTCTATGGCAGTGATGGCGAACCTTAGCACCCCAGATGTTTTGGAACATGCTCAACTACACTACAGAGTGCATGAGCATCATGGGAAATGTAGTTCTAAAACATCTGGGATAACAAGGTTCACCATCACTGGTCTATAGGAATGTTTGACTATTCTTCTAGAAGCACATTTGTGAGGTGAGACACTGATGTTGGACGAAGGCCTGGCTCGCAGTCTCCTCTCTAATTCATCCCAAAGTGTTCTATCAGGGTGAGGTCAGGACTCAGTGCAGAGCAGTCAAGTTCCTTCACCCCAAACTCACTCATCCATGTCTTTATGGACCTTGCTTTGTGCACTGGTCCAAATCATTTAGTGGAAGGGGTATTATGGTGTGGGGTTGTTTTTCAGGGGTTGGGCAGACGAGTCAAAAATGGTCTGCAGATGAAAGTTTTCAGGCCTGTACACACTGTACAATTATCGGCCGAGAACTGACGTATGACAGCCTGTCGTACAATAAACCAACCGTTAGTACGCTCCATTCGACAGCCGATTTTGAATTATCGTCCAACAGAAGTTGTATGAGAAGACTAGAAAACTTTTGTCTACCGACAAGGCGTCGACCGATTTTCGGCTCATCTGTACAGAAGTTGGACAGACAAAAGTTGTAAGTACAAACACGCATGCTCGGAATCCAGGAAGTGTTCGGTCGTGTAAACCTGCATCCGTAATTCACAATTCACATTCACCTGAACTTCCTCTTTATACGCTCCTAACACGTCACTAAGTTCGGCTTTGCCGAATGATAATTTGATTACCATCAGTACGCTAGACAAAATCACGGACAGCCGATTTTGGGAAAAGTTGGACGTGCGGTCGTACAACAATGGCATCATGTGGTACGAGGCTTTCTAGTCTTCTCATACAACTTCTGTTGGACGATAATTCAAAATCGGCTGTCGTACTAACAGTCAGATTATTGTACGATAGGCTGTCGTACGGCGGTTTTCGACCGATAATTGTACCGTGTGTATGGGCCTTTAGTGTGGCTAGCTGCCAATTGATAACCTAGGAGCATAAAATCAGCAGTGACTAAGGTCTGCCATACACGGCCAGTTCAGCAGGAACCAGCCGAGATTCGAACCGCTAATGGGCAGGCTGAATGTACTAAGTTGGTTTGCAGGATCAATGTGGCAAACTTGTGGGTGCTTAGATTAGATCTAAAAGCGTTATGTTAATTATCTCTGAATGCCGCATTACAATTTTTTTTATGTTTTGCCCATAGTTCTACTTTAATACTAGTTTTAAAAGATTTGAACAAGTATATAGAAAGTAAATGGAATCACACACTGACACATGCCTTATAGCAGATGAAGTGTACATTATTAATGCTCAGAGAGAACTGTCCCTTTCTTCATAAGAATCACGTTGTGTATCTGTTATGTAAATACTTCAGCAATAAATAATGCAGATACGTAATGCCAGAACAGATTAGACTTGTGTGTTTCCCATTACTTTCTCCATATGCTGCTACTGGAAGGAAACCAGTGAAAACATCTGGCAGTGTAAGGAAAACAGGCCAGCCTGACATGAACTATATGTGGATTGTCCTGACAATGGTATCCAGACAGTCTCCAGTCTAGGCTTGATCTGACGCTGCACTAATGATCATTTAAGATATTTAACATGTGAAAAGGGAAAGACAAAAAAAACTAAAAAAACAATCTGATCTCGCTGTACAATCATTCAGACAGTGACGCAAATGATGGCACTATGAAAGCTGCAATAATTTTACAGGGTATTTAACCATGCCCAATAATAAAACCCAATGCAATAAAAATGGACTTCGTATGGGCCTATGGGGTCAATTCACTAACATTTACCGCATGCGATAACACAGTCATGTGACTAATTTGCATAAATTATTGGTAAATAAAGTCCAAAACCATGCAGTAAGCTCTGAAGTCCAATTCACAAACAGAACAGTGAGTAAAAAAGCATGCAATATTTATCACCAGGGTTTTGCTGGCGTTATCACATGTGGTATTTGTCAGAAACAGCCTGGGGGTTCCCCCCCAAATGCTGGTTGCTAAGGAGTGGGCTGGGAGGATGGCTGCCACATCCTTAACAGTGGATGACTCATCAGCTGTCCACTGGTTCCCTGCTGACAGCTGAATGTAAAAAGAACATGCCGGCAATTAAAAATTATTTTAAAAAATAGTGTGCCCCCCCCCCCCCAATGCATAACAGGCCCGTATGGTCTGGACTTCCCGGACAATACGTAACCCCCCCCCCCCCGTGTGATAAAAAATTTTATTAAAAATTAACGGCCGTACAAGAAAAATGTAAGTCGACAGTCGTCCCTTGGTCACCTGTCGACTACTCAGTAGGTGACAATTCCTACACCGTCGGTAGGAGGGTCGGGTGAGGAATCGTTGGTCGTAAACCCCCCCTTGGGGGTCCGACAAAGACTGTTTATGGTGTACACTATTGCGGTCGTTTTGGGACCACTATTTATAACGTACGAAAAAATGAGTGACAAGACAAACACTTAACCTGAAGTCTCGAATGACGTACCAAAACCTGAAATAAATGGTTATTAAATACGTTTAATCAGTGTACTGACACAATAGCGTACGCCATTTACAATCACTTAACTGGGGTATCCGGGT
>BLSH010521002.1:686439-717672 GCA_018402905.1 Glandirana rugosa
ATGGTCTGGACTTCCCGGACAATACGTAACCCCCCCCGTGTGTCCCTTGGTCTCCTGTCGACTACTCAGTAAGCGAGAATTCCTACACCGCCGGCAACAGGGTCGGGTGAGGAATCGCGCCACATCCTTAAGAGCGAATGACTCATCAGCTGTCCTCTGGTTCCCTGTGTGCCCCCCCCAATGCATAACAGGCCCTTCAGGTCTGGTATGGATTTTAAGGGGAACCCGATGCCAAAATTAAAAAAAAAAAAAATGGCGCGGGGTCCTCCCCAAAATCCACACCAGACCCTTATCCGAGCATGCAGCTCGGCAGGTCAGGAAAGCGGGGGGACGAGCACCCGCTCCTGAACCATACCAGGCTACATGCCCTCAACAAGGGGTGTGGTGCCACCAGGTGATGTCACCGGGTGGCCCCACACCTTAGCTATTTAAGAAATGTCACACGGCGAGGGCTCACAGACTGCAGGAGTGTTGGTGGCCAGTGGAGTTTTTTTTTTCTTTTCTTTTGGGTCTGGTGGTGGTGGCAGCATCGTGATTGATGATAGATCTACATCGGGGGACAGTTTTTTATTTTTTAATAAAGGAATTGTCAAAAAACATTGTACTGTCTTTATTCACTTTTACACTTTTTTGGTGAACAGGTAGGGGTAGAAGCCCTTGTCCTCATCAACATGGGGACAAGGTGCTTTGGGATGGGGGGGGGTAGAGCCCCCCAGCCCCCTCCCCCCACGTTGAGGGCATGTGGTTTGGTATGGTTCAGGGGGAGTGGGGCGCTCGCCTGCCCCTCCCTCCCATTCGTGACCTGCTGGGCTGCATATCGGGGTTTCAAACTCAAATTTTTGGGAAAAAATACACTTTAATGAATTAAAACCGCTTGTGGAATGACAACAGACTATGGTACTTAAAAATCTCCATATGTGACACTTTAAAAATGTTTACAGGTTACCTGTTTAAAGTTACAGAGGAGGTCTTGTGCTAGAATTATTGTTCTCGCTCTAACAATCACGCCGATACCCCACATGTGTGGTCTGAACACCTTTTACATATGCCGCCCATAAAAGTGATCTCATGGCGAATCCGTCGCTGTGATCACTTTTGTCGGAAAGCCCGCCACCTAAGGGAAAAAAACGATACCGGGATTATGGCATTTAGCTGTAGCCATAGCCCTGGTATTTAACGTATTTATCTTTTGCAGAAAGATTTATTTTTCTAAAACTACATTTGAGTTTTTATATTTGGCCACAATACGCTGTATGGTCACTTTACATGTAGCTAGTGATTAGAAGAAAAATGCAAGCAATTCTAATATTGATTTATAGCATAGGTCCCACTGGGGAAGGTGTGGGATGGTAGCTGGCTGAGTAACTACCACGCTCAGCCAAGATGCAAGCCAGCTGTATAGATTCTATAACTGTTATAACAACACTTAGATGGATCTGTAAGATATAGCTTGAAGGTGAATCAATTGTTTCATATTTTTTTCTCATGAAAGTAACATATTGTATGTCCTTGGCAAACTGTATTGATTCTGGGTATAATAATACATATGATTACATACATAAATATACTACACTTCAACCACTTGCTTACTGGGCACTTAAACCCCCCTCCTGCCCAGACCAATTTTCGGCTTTCATCGCTGTCGCATTTTGAATGACAATTGCACGGTCGTGTGACGTGGTACCCAAACAACATTTTTATCATTTTTTCCCACAAATATATAGCTTTCTTTCGGTGGCATTTGATCACCTCTGCATTTTTTATTTTTTGTGCTATAAACAAAAAAGAGCGACGATTTTGAAAAAAGAACAACATTTTTTTACTTTTTGCTATAATAAATATCCAAAAAATATATATAAAAATAAAAAACTATTCATCAGTTTTGGCCAATATATATTCTTCTACATATTTTTGGTAAAAAAAAAAAATCACAAATCGGCGTATATTGATTGGTTTTCACAAAAGTTATCACATCTACAAACTATGGGAATTGATTTATGGCGTTTTTATTATTTTTTTTTTACTAGTAATGACGGTGATCTGCAATTTTTATCAGGACTGCGATATTGCAGCGGACATGTTGGACATTTTTTACACTTTTTTGGGACCAATGACATTTATACAGCGATCAGAAATTTTAATAGCCACTGATTACTGTATAAATGACATTGGCAGTGAAGGGGTTAACACTAAAGGGGCAGTGAAGGGGTTAACTGTGTTCCCTGTATGTGTTCTAACTGTGTGGGGGCGGGGCTGCCAGGGACACAGATCTAACTGATCCCGATCACAGGAATCAGTACATCTGTTATGTTCCCCCTCACAGAGCGGAGAACCGCCGTGTTTACATCGTTGGTTCCCCTTTCTGCCGCTACTAACAGAGGATCGCGGGTCTCCAGCGGACATCGAGTCCGCCCAACCCTCGGGCATGCCCACGCAGTATGCGGCGGACGTGAGAACGCGCCGCCGCTGGCTGTTAGTGCACGCAAAGGGGCGGACGTCCATGGATGTCCCCCGGGCAATTCAGATCCGCGCTGTAGCCGTCTTTCGGCTATAGTGCGGATTTGTACTGGTTAAATACACAAAACATTAGTAACATTTCTCCTTTAGGAGGCATTAATGAAAGGTTTATGATAATTAGAGTTTTTATGAGCCTCTCTGACATCCCTACACAACTCTTATAAGTCTTTTACAGCTGAAATAGATAACATTGTCCCATCCAAGCATGACTCCTATTAGGCAGTCAAATTATTCAATGCCTACAAAGTGGGTTTCATTCAGTTGCTCACTCGAATTCAATCAGTGTTTAGAATATTTCAACAGTTTACATTTCAATGACCAACTCTACCCCACATTAAGACTTCAGTTTTAAGGAAGCACCATTAGGATTAATCACCTGTCAGATTTTTATAAATCTCAGATACAGTGCATCCAGAGAGTATTTACAGCACTTCACTTTTTCCACATTTTTTTATGTACTTTTTCCACATTTTGTTATGTCACAGCCTTATTCCAAAATGGATTAAATTCATTATTTTCCTCAAAATTCTATAAACAATACCCCATAATGACAATGTGAAAGAAGTTTGTTTAAAATCTTTGCAACTTTATTAACCACTTGCCGACCCAGCGACAGAGTGGCTCTCCCAGGCAAAGCGCCGCCATCTGATGGCGGCTGCCAGATCGCGCACTGTGAGCGCGCGCCGCCGGAGGCGCGCCCGCGCACTCACTGGGTCCGGGGAGAGCCAGGGAGCGGGTGCGGCGGAGTCGATCTCCGCCGGCTACCCGCGATGCCCCCCCCGGAGTGAAAGAACAGAGGTCCGTGTAAGTAAACACGGACCTCCGTTCTGAGAGGGGGGAAGGGCTGTGATCACAGCCTTCCTCTACATGGAAGCTGTGATCACTTCCCTTCCCCAGCCAGGGCAGCCCACACACAGTTAGAACACGCCCAGGGAACACTGTTAACCCTTAGAGCGCCCCCTGCAGGTTAACCCCTACACTGCCAATGGCATTTACACAGTAATCAGTGCATTTTTATAGCACTGATCGCTGTATAAATGCCAATGGGCCCAAAAAAGTGTCAAAATGTTCCGACATGCCCGTTGCAATATCGAAGTACCGCTAAAAATCGCAGATCACCGCCATTACTAGTAAAAAAAAATAAATAATAAAAACCCCAGAAATGAATTCTCATCATCCGTAAACGTGGCAACTTTTGCGCAAACCAATCAATAAACGCCGATTGCAATTTTTTTTATCACAAATATGAGGAAGAATATAAATCGGCCAAAACCGATGAAAAAAATGTTTTTTTTATATATTTTTTTTTTGGATTTGTATTTCTAGCAAAAAGTAAAAAATTTGGTTTTTTTTGCAAAATTTTCGCTCTTCTTTTGTTTATAGCGATCAGAAATGACGCAGCGGTGATCAAATACCACCAAAAGAAAGCTCTATTTGTGGGAAAAAAAGGACGCAAATTTCATTTGGGTACAACGTCGCATGACCACGCAATTTTCAGTTAAAGCGACGCAGTGCCGAATCGCAAAAAGGGCTCTGGTCAGGAAGGGGGCAAATCCTTCCGGGGCTGAAGTGGTTAAAAATAAAAAAGGAAAAAGGAAGTATTCACAGCCTTTGCCATGACACACAAAATTGAGCTCAGGTGTATCCTGTTTCCACTGATCATTATTGAGATGTTTCTACAATTTGATTGGAGTCCACCTGTGGTAAATTCAGTGGATTGGACATGATTTGGAAAGGCACACACCTGTCTATATGAGGTCCCACAGTTAAAAGTGTATGTCAGAGCACAAACCAAGCCATGAAGTTCAAGGAATTGTCTGTAGACCTCTGAGACAGGATTGTATCGAGGCACAAATCTGGGGAAGGGTACAGAAAAATTTCTACAGCATTAAATGTCCCAATGAGCACAGTGGTCTCCATCATCTGTAAATGTGAGAAGTTTGGAACCACCAGGACTCTTCCTAGAGCGGGCCGCCCGGCCAAACTGAGCGATCGGGGTATAAGGGCCTTAGTCAGGGAGGTGACAAAGAACCCAATGGTTCCTCTGACAGAGCACCAGCGGTTCTTCTGTGGAGAGAGGAGAAATTTGCAGAAGAACAACAATCTCTGCAGCACTCCACCAATCAGGCCTGTATGGTAGATTGGCCAGACGGAAGCCATTCCTCAGTAAAAGACAGCCTGTCTGGAGTTTGCCAAAAGGCACCTGAAGGACTCTCAGACCATGAGAAACACAATTCTCTGGTCTAATGAAACAAAGATTGAACTCTTTGGCCTGAATGGCAAGCGTCATGTCTGGAGGAAACCAAGTACCGCTCATCACCTGGCCAATACCATCCCTACAGTAAAGCATGCTGGTGGCAGCATCATGCTGTGGGGATGTTTCTCAGCAGCAGTAACTGAGAGACTAGTCGAGATTGAGGGAAAGATGAATACAGCAATGTCCAGATACATCTTTGATGAAAACCTACCTCCAGAGCGCTCTGGACCTCAAACTGGGGCAAAGTTTTATCTTCCAACAGGACAACGACCCCAAGCACATAGCCAAGATTAGCAAAGGAGTGGCTATGAGACAACTCTGTGAATGTCCTTGAGTGGCCCAGTCAGAGCCCAGACTTGAACACGATTGAACATCTCTAGACAGATATGAAAGTGTCTATGCAATGATGCTCCTCATTTAACCTGCTGAAGCTGGAGAGGTCCTGCAAAGAAGGATGGGAGAAACTGCCCAAAAAAATAGGTGTGGCAAGCTTGTAGCATCATACACCTAAAGACTTGAGGCTGTAATTGATGCCAAAGGTGCTTCAACAAATTATTGAGCAAAGACTGTAATTACTTATGTACATGTGTTTTTTTTTTTAATTTTCTTTATATTTAATACATTTGCAAAGATTTTAAACAAACTTCTTTCACAATGTTATTATTGGGGAATGGTTTGTAGAATTTTGAGGAAAATAATGAATTTAATCCATTTCGGAATAAGGCTGTAACATAAAATGTGGAAAGTGAAGGGCTGCAAATACTTTCCGGATGCACTGTACTTCAGTTACAAGATTTTTGCCACAGGGTTCATGTCTCTCATCACCTCCCATAAGTCCATAACAAAGATGTCACACTCTGTTGAACACTCCAGTTATTACTGATACAAAAATAAGAAGCAATAGAAAATAAAGGTATGGCATTTATAATTGTGAATGTTGTGCATCTGACAGTTATACCACAACACAAATCAGTTGAAAAACGTTGCAGTATCTCATTCTGATCAAACATTGGCATACTTTCTCTGAATAATTGCTACACTTGACATCTGCAGTGGCCATGCTGCAACCTGCACTCATCCATTATCTATGGAGACTGAAAGATATAGAAGAGAAAATATAAAAGTTACAGGAAGAATTCAGAATGCTACAAAACAGAAGAAAATTAAAGGCAGGAGGGAGGAGGTAAGACAAAGATGAAATAAGGAAAGAGCAGAATAAATACAACAAAGGGTAGAGAATCAAAGGATACATATAACAGAAGATAATGCAAAAGGCCAAAGGAAATATGATTTTTGTCCTAGCTGTAAAAGGACAAATGATAGTATTCTGAAACACTTGGTTATACTGCTTCCTTCAGATTAACCGCTTCAATACCGGGCACTTTCACCCCCTTCCTTCCCAGGCCAATTTTAAGCTTTCAGAGTTATCGCACTTTGAATCGGTCATGCAACACTGTACCCAAACAAAATTTTTATAATTTTTTTAGACAGATAGAGTTTTCTTTTGTAGGTATTTAATCACCACTGAGTTTTTTATTTTTTGCTAAACAAATGAAAAAAGTCCGAAAATTTTGGAAAAAAAATTTTTTTCTTGGTTTCTGTTACAAAATTTTGTAAATAAGAACATTTTCTCCTTCACTGACGTGAGCTGGTGAGGCTGCACTGACAGGCACTAATAGGCTGCACTGATGGGTACTGATGAGGTGACACTAATATGCAGCACTGATGAGCACTGATAGGCGGCACTGATATGCAGCACTGATGGGCAGCCTTTATGGGCACTGATAGGTGGCACTAATGAGGAGGAACTGAGAGGCATCACTGGTGGGCACTGATTGACATCACTGGTGGGCACAGGTGGGCATCACTGGGGGCACTGGCAAACATCGCTGATGGGGTTGCACTGATAATCAACGATTATCATCGCAGACCCACCCAGTCAGGAGAGCCGCTTATCGGCTCTCCTCTACTCACGTCAGCACGAGTAGAGGAATGCAGAGAACCAGCACTTCCTATTTACACTGTGATCAGCTGTAATTGGACACAGCTGATCAAGTGGTAAAGAGCCTACATCTTAGGGTCTTTGCCACAATCATTATAAGAGCTCCAGTCTGGACAATGGAGCCCCCGCCCAGCCGTCATTCTGCTATAGGCCAGGCGGCAAGGTGTTAAACACAGGCAAAGCAAATCTGTAAGGGCAATCTCAGTTTTATAGCAATAAATGAGTGGATGATAAGAACAGAGAGGGACCTTGTCCCATAATGTATGCCAAGAAAAGCAGGATCCAGTGACCAAAGCAGCATTACTGTCCATCTCCATAGCATGGGGTCTGGCTATGGTTCCCAAGGTATTACTGAGGTTAGATGCACTATATTTATTGTTATAGTAAAAGGCAGTGAAGAGCCGATTGAAGAAATCAAAGTAAAAAAGAACCAGTTGAGCATAGAAACTCCTCTGTAAAGGAAAAGAGGTCCATCAGGACACTAGCAAAAACTTAGGTTTCATGGAATGGGGTAGGGTTATAAAAGTATGCCCAAGAGGGTGTGTCAAAGCTTTTCTAGTGTCCAATAATCTGAAGGTAACAAGCCTATAACTCAGGGTCTATAAACATCCAATCTGTGTCCCATACTGTACAATAAAGATAACTGAGACTTGCTGTGAGTGGGATGGATTTTACTGGGCTGTCCTTAGAGCTTTGTTATACCAGTGCCCAATCCCCTGAAGGTGGCAGTATAACCCTTTTTTTTAGAATACTGTCCTTTTTCCTGTACAACTAAGAAATAGATACAAATGTCTTTGGTAAGCTAATGGCTTTCTATGTCCCTAAGGCACATCAGTGCTGATATATCCCAAACGAAATTTCAGGTCCCCCCCAGCTACTACAACCAGTATAAAGCCAGCTGATGGTATCATACTGCTTTGTGGATTTAATGTAGAATAAACAAATTTGAGAGACCAGCTGTGTGAGACAACTGGCCTTGTGGAAGTGGACAGAGACAAACTATTGTGGAAAGTGAAAGGCACTGCTCAATAGGGATGGGCTGAATGGACCCCTGTTTGGTTTGCACCAGAACTTTCGAACACTGCCAAAGTTCAGACCCGAATAACAAACCCCATTAAAGTCAATGGGACCCGAATGTCAAAAAAGCGCCTGCTTTGAAGGCTTATATGCAAGTAATTGGGCATACAATGGTTATAGGGGGCCGGGTCCTGCCCTGGGGGACATGTATCAATGAAAAAAAAGTTTGTGAAAAACGTCATTTTTAAATGAGCAGTGATTCTTGATTTTTAAAGTGAAAGCATAAAAATGAAAAAAAAATCCTTCCAATATAGTGCCTGGGGGGTCCCCTTAGTCTATCTGTAAAGTGGCAGATCCGTACCATGTTTAGAATCTGCTGCAGCAATAATTGGATTTATAAAGCCAAAAAAAAATGACATTTTCCCTGCAAGCTGCCTTTATTTTGCTCAGCAACAGCTGGGGAGCCAGTGTGTATGATGAGGCCACAATGTAGTGCATTGGGGACAGGATTAGAGATTTTTCGGATAAATTCTGGTGTCACTTTGACTTTGGATAGAAGTAACAGGTGCGGAAAAATTGGGCTTTGGGCGTCGGTGGTGCCTTCACACCATAACCCTATAAAGATGATCTTCATGAAGGCAAGAATTGGCCTTTCTGTAAAAAAAAATTGCAATGATATGTACCTGTCACACAGGTGCAGAAAAATTGGTCTTTAGGTGTCGGTGGCGCCTTCCCACCGTAACCCTATAGAGGTGCTCTTGCCAACAGGTTGAGTGGTTGGACATTAAATGCCTTGTTAAGCATGTGGTACCCAAATGGCTGGTGTTTTTGCCACGTTTGATGTGCCTGAGACATAGTTTACAGATAGCAACAGTGCGATCTGCTGTAGATGTGCTGAAAAAGGCCCAGACAGCTGAGCTTTGGGAATTACGTTGCGGCTGGGGGAACAGGAATGCCAAATTGTCTACCAGTGTTCTCCCCTCTCTCTAGGCTCATGTTCCTGTCATCCTCAACCTCAGAACCAACATCTGAATCCAGTAATGGCTGGGCATCGTCAAGGAGCAAGTGGCTGACGCTGTGGTCAAATAACTCTAACTAAATTTGACTCCTCCATGGCTGATGTTGAGGCTATGGCAGGAATAGATGTGGACAAGGAGGCGGATTTATCCACTCTGGAAACTACAGGGGACTGCACACTACTCTCTGCTTGTGTGACAGAGGATAATGAGGATGAGAAAGGTTTAGTAAGCCAGTCCACCACCTCCTCTGCATGCTGTGGCTGGATAGCACGGGCAAAGAGAGGAAATGATGTCCTGCCTGAGGACTGACCACCACGTCCACCTTTGCCTGTGGACACATTTGTTGCTGGCCCCCTTACAGTGCCAAGGGAATTTCTTCCTCTCCTTGTCCTCCCAGACATTATTGGGGGGGGGGGGGGTGCTTATTAGCAAATGTAAAGAAGAAGTGGAAATCTGTACGTAGATGCACTTTAATCAATGTAAAGTGGTGATTGGTGCACTTTAATTTGAGAACTCACACTACACAGACACACTTCACGGATATACTATAATATACTGCAATATAATGCGTCAAACATACAGGGACGCCCAGAACTATATGGCGTTAAACTTGTAGTAACGCACACAGAAATAAATGGTGTTAAACTTGCAATAATGCACACAGAAGTAAATGGCGTTAAACTGGCAGTAACGCACACAAAACTATATGCCGTTAAACTGGCAGTAACACACACAGAACTATATAGCGTAAAACTGTCAGTAACGCACACAGAAGTAAACAGCGTTAAACTTGCAGTAACACACAAAACTATATGGCGTTAAACTGGCAGTAACACACACAGAACTATATGGTGTTAAGCTGGCAGTAACGCACAAAACTATATGGTGTTAAACTGGCATTAGCGCGCACAAAACTATATGGTGTTAAACTGGCAGTAACGCACACAGAAGTAAATGGCGTTAAACTGGCAGTAACGCACACAGAACTATATGGCATTAAACTGGCAATAACACACACAGAAGTAAATGGCGTTAAACTGACAGTAACACAGAAACTATATGGTGTTAAACTGGCAGTAACGCACACAGAACTATATGGCGTTAAACTGTCAGTAACGCACACAGAACTATATGGCGTTAAACTGGCAGCAACGCACACGGAAGTAAATGGCATTAGAATTGGCAGTAATGCACAAAACGATATGGCGTTAAACTGGCAGTAACGCACACAGAACTATATGGCATTAAACTGGCAATAACACACACAGAAGTAAATGGCGTTAAACTGACAGTAACACAGAAACTATATGGTGTTAAACTGGCAGTAACGCACACAGAACTATATGGCGTTAAACTGGCAGTAATGCACACAGAACTATATGGCGTTAAACTGGCAGTAACGCACACAGAAGTAAATGACGTTAAACTGGCAGTAACATACACAGAAGTAAATGGCGTTAAATTGGCAGTAACAAACACAGAACAATATGGCATTAAATTTGCAGTAATGCACACAGAAGTAAATGGTGTTAAACTGGCAGTAACTCACACAGAAGTAAATGGCGTTAAACTTGCAGTAATGCAATCAAACAGACGGTGTTCAACCGTCACTACACTGATGCTATCTGAACTGTCCCTACACTAATGTAAAGATTAGTGACATGGTCTCACTACACTACACTGCAACTATCTGTGTTGTCCCTACTCTACGTATACACCAATGTATGTATGAATGACACGGTCTCACTACACTACACTGAAACTATCTGAGCTGTCCCTACTCTAGCTGCACACTATGCAAAGCTGAATGATGGTCCTCCTCACTACACTCACACTATCCCTAGACTGACACTAAACTAACATTCTACACTGACAATTGAAGCACAATAGCACACTAATAGTACTGAACAGAGCCCGTTCTATCTCTCTCCAGCCGAAATCACACTGAAAATGGCTGCCATTGAAAGAATACTTTTATATTATGGGGTGGGAGTGAGCCATGATTGGATAAAGTCATGATGACAGCGTCCAATCATGACTCTGACAGAGCTCTGTGCCCTGATTGGCTGAAGCTTTCACTGCTTCAGCCAATCAGGGCTTGCAATGCATTTTGGTCGGTTCGGGGGCGAACAAACGGTCGAGCGACCCGTTTGTTCAGCTATTCGCCGAACGACCGAACAATCAAAGTTCGGCCCAAACCGTTTGCCCATCCCGACTGCTCAATACATTATTATATAGAGCTAGTTATCTCTATATAGACATATTTTGTGGCATTATATACTCCTTCTTTTGGCATCTTATTTGCAGTTTCATTAGCTTTTACTGGCATGAACGTTCTGGGGTTACATACTATTATAACAAAAAATGTGCATGTTGAAGTTAAAAATGATCCATTTACAGAATGAATAACTAAAAGCAGCAAGTCTTCAAAACCCAGGATGGCTTCCATAATAAAAAGCTTTAAATAGTTTCTTAGCTGTCAAAACTTATTTAACAAACAGTTTCTCAATACAGTGAAAATGTGAGCTTAAAATTTGTACCTGTCATTTCTTGTGTTTTCTTCGATTTGAAAAGTGAAATCATTTTATCAAGAAGATAAAATGATATACATGCCGCTCTTGAATATAAAAGCACAACGAACATAGAATCAGATATATGGATAGTGTGGAACTTGGATTTATCTTTATAACAGGTGTTAACTGTAATCTAATGCACTATTATTAATATACAGTATATTACCCTATACCACCGGTACTCTTTAAGCAGTCATAGACAGAACATTACTTTTCTGGAATCAGGAAATGATTAGGATAGCTATAGGCAGCTTCAGACCTCAGCCCAATCTCTTCCTCTTCTGCCTCCTGGTTACATAGCGGGTATGTGTTACACCATACTATGTGTTCCTTTTCAACACCTGACTGCAAATTTCCAGGTATGGTGCCATACACAAGAACTAACCCCAGCTTTCCCAAAATTTCTTGATGGTGTCCGAGTGGCCAATTGGAGGGCTGGCATATTGGATTGGGAAGGGGGCTAGTTGTATAACCTTTATTTGACAAAATGAAATGTTTCTGGGATTATGTCCCTTTATCAGGGTTTACATTTGTTTTGTGTGCAAAAGAAATGTGTATAGGTGGCTAGCCCTGCATTTTAATTCTTTGTAAGCTGTAGCTAGAAGCACACTCAGTTGCCAGACAAGATAGCTAAGCGCATTTCTAACCACAGCTTACAATTTAGAACATAAGATACACCACCCATGCAGGTTCCTCTTGCATAGTAAATCTAAGCGCTGATGAAAAGGAAACCATGCATAACCCCAGAAACATGTTGGCTATCCACTCCTTATAGACCCCTTTATTGTAACATATACATGCTACATCTGAATCTTATAGCTTGGCACTGTCTATATACCATATTAAAGTGTTACTAAACCCAGTAATACGAAAATAGTTAATACCCCCCCCCCCCCCAGTGCCCACAGCTTATAAATATTCTTTAACATTAAAATACTACCACTATATACCTTTTTGGATAATCTGTATGCCACAGACACGTGATAAACTGCAGGGTCTGCCCCAGTGCTGGGTGTTCAGGTAGGAGGAGATTTCCACTATAGCCTGTGTCCTCATTCTGTTAAAGGAGGCGGATCATCCATGAATCAAGCTGTGACATCCCACCCACTGTGTTCTTTTTAGTTATTGGGCATAGAGGAGGAGGGAGGGACTGGGCTGTCATTTAGGATCTGTATACATGCCTACATGTGTGATGTCAATATTATGTGACCAGAAAAGCTCAGCTAAAAAAAGAAAATGTTCTCTCCAGCAATAGAGACCAAACTGAGCATGTGCAGCAGTACTACCCTTACTGTGTCTTATCTGGCCTTGCCCAGAGTGACCCTGCAGCAGGGAGAGGATGTGTCCATACAGGATCAAAGAGCCGTTTTACACAATATCAAGGATTAACCCCTTAAGTTCCACATTGAGTATATCAAGCATGTTTTACTGAATATACACACTAATTTTACTGTTGTGGGTTTAGTAACACTTTAAAATGTGGCACGGCATGAAGTCTGCCTGCTATGTAGGGTCTTTTTTAGTTCCCAATGATCAGATGGCAGGCGCTTTTTACAGAGTCCCCACATCTGCTTCTACTTTAACACTTATGCTTAGTCTTCACAGTAGCTGCTCAGTTTGTACATTGAACATAACCAGGGGAGGGCTGGCAGCCTTAAGCCTGGGGGGCAAGTCCAGTTGAGTTCCCCATTCTACCACCGAATCAGCTCACCATCCATGCCCACCTGGTTTTATAATGGATATTGATGTCATGACGCAAGACAAATATGACACAGCATGATCCCAATCTTGGTAAAGAGCCGATGAGGCAGCTCTTTACCCATGTGATCGGCTGTGTCCAATAACAGCCGATCACATATAAATGCAGAAGTGCGTTTATTGGCTCACCTCACAGTGACAGAGTGTGAGGAGAGAAGAGCCGATCAGAAGCATCTCCTCGCAGGGGAGACTGTACAGATGATCAGGGCACTGATTACAGTGCAGCCCTAGCAGTGGCCAGCAAGTTACACCAGTCTGTGCCCATCAGTGACACCAATCAGTGCCCATCAGTGACACCAATCAGTGCTGCCTTTTAGTGCCCATCAGTGCTGCCCATCATTGCCACCCATCAGTGCCCAAGAGTACTGCCCATTAGTGATCATCAGTGCCGCCTATCAGTGCCACCCATTAGTGCCCATCATTGCCACCCATCAGTGCCCTACAGTATCGCCCATAAGTGCTGCCTATCAGTGCCACCTATCAGTGCCGCTTATCAGTGCCCAGTGTCACCCATCAGTGCCACCTATCAGTGCCCATCAGTGCCACCTATCAGTGCCCATCAGTGCCACCCATTAGTGCTGCCTATCAGTACCCATCAGTGCCACCTATCAATGCCCATCAGTATGGCATATTAGTGCAACCTCATTAGTGCCCTTCAGTGAAGGAGAAAAATTACTTATTTACAAAAGAAAAACTTTTTTTTTCAAGAAAACCCAGTGGTGATTAAATACCACCAAAAGAAATCTCTATCTGTCCCAAACAAATGATAAAAATGTCATATGGGTACAGTGTTACATGACCGCGCAATTATCATTCAAAGTGTGACAGCATTGAAAGCTGAAAATTGGTCTGGGCAGGAAGGGGGTGAAAGTGTCCGGTATGAAAGTGGTTAAATGATAAGGCTGATGGAGAGGGAGAGGAATTTGGGAGAGAGAGAGAGAGTAGGAAGAAAGAGGGGGGGGGGAGATGCTGGGCACAGCTCACTCACTTGCACAGTCCCAGCAGGAGGCTCACTGGCTCAGTCAGCATCTTCTTGTTTAGGATGTGACATGACTGCCGACTTTAAAGTTTCCCGCCTACACATCCCCTTCACAGCACATGGCTGCATTGAGTGGGCGGGCACAGGGAGAGAGGGGAGGCAGAGCAGATCCATTCTCCCATTTGTGTAAAGAAGGGGGAAAGCTGTGCTCTGTAAGAACGGAAAACACACTCTCAGTCCTATGACAGGTGCAGCTAACATCCCTGTCACAGGACACATCGCCGGCTCACAGTTGCAGCAAGGGATGGAGGGATCACCTTGTTCTTTCACTGCTCCTTGGCCACTAATCTAGCCCTATTACCTCCCGCGCCAGAGCCGCCCGAGCAGTAGCACTCAGCCAATTCTGGAAACTGCACATGCGCGGTTCTGAGCTGCCAGCACAGCGGCCCTATTACAGGGAATCAGAGTGGCCCGGGGGGGAATTGCCACTCTGCCCCCCGGCCCAGTCCGCCCCTGAACATAACTCCTCTGTGCATTACTATGAGGCCACTACCCACTATTTGCTTTAAAAAAGTAAGATGTACGGAAAGCTTGTCTCTTATGCCATATCCAGCACTGCCTCTTTGAAATCACTGTGAACTCCATGGTCAGCTGCACAATGATAAAAGTAATAAATAATATATGGCAGAAAATGTGTACCTTTGCTTTGTCAGGACAGCAGCATGTGATGAGACATTAGATTTACACACATGGGAGTTCCTGGAGCCACCCAATTACACTAAAATCGGTAATGAATAAGCATTACCAAGAAAACCGACATCTTGCCACAGATAAAACACTGTTCACAGATTATGAGAAGTACATTCACAATAATGCGTATTTAAATTGGCAGATCTAAATACCTCTGTCTGAGATCTGAGTTGCTATGAAGATCAGTGAATCTTGCCATACTTCACTATCTGGTGTTTTTTCAGGTGTTGAGAAACGAGTCTTAGGAAACGTGAAAACATGAAACTGCTTACAATGGATATACTGTACATTATATATATATATTTAATGTATATGGACCCAAAATATTAATTCTAGCATTTTTACACATTTAGAGTGTACTGTTTGCTCTTAAACTTCAATAAAAACATGGCTGTATTTAATATTGTCATGAAACCACTGTCTAGACATCCACCCTTCACATGGAACACACTAGGATTTTACCAACAAACCCTCTTGCCATTTGCAGGCTGCCTGCTCCCCAACACTCTTCATTCTGCTGCTTAAAGGTATTAAGGCCTATGCCGCAGCTGCACACAGCCACAAGTGGCCCCAGGAACCTTTGTCTCCTAATTTATTAAAGCTAATTTAGGAGATAAAAATAAATCTTTCACATATTAGCCTGAACAATTCTAAGAACCTAAATGGAGTATTCAGACTATTTTATAAGCTCAGCCATGAACTACAAATTTACATTTTTCATTGATCAAAAACAGGAGGTGTTTTTATGTTTCTATCAACTGTGATCGAAGTGGAGCAAATAAACGTGTTATGTGAATAACTTGTTAAGCAGTCAGTTTTGAAGGTAACAAATTCCTTTTAAAGCTGCTGAGTTGAACACTTTTAGGTCTTGTCACCCACCATAGAAATAACAGAGAAATGTTACTCAAAGCCAAGAAACTGAAAAAGAAACCAAAGCCTATCCTATTACTGTGTTACAACACTGAAAAAAGCAGCAGAGACTTTGATGAGTTATATAGCACAAGGCACTTTCTATTCTAGCCATTCTTTAGTGCAGGTTCAGTGATGTTGGTTGTTAACATATCGCCTGCAGAATACAGAGTTAACCTATCGCCACATGGGCTTATTCTTTCCTGCCTATCTCAACCACACTACAGTCCACCTTTACAGTTTATCAAAAGGTAGAGTCAAGTCTTCCATGAACCTGGCTATGCAGGTGCCATAATGCCTGATGTTATGGGGAGGATAAATCAGGTTTATTGACATTCACCACAGTATAACTATACAATTTCAAAATGCATCATTTTTTAAGATGCATTATAGACTATTTAAATTATAAGGTATCACTGCATAATGAATTTAAAATTATGGTAATGCCATTCCATTGTATTTAATGCCAAGTCGCTGAATTTAATTCCTAAAAAGTATAATAACTTTGCTATAGAATGATATCTCTGTTGGTTTTTTCTCAACCCAACCTATGAAAATAGGTTTATTGAATGAATAAATTTACTCACACGTTTTTTCCAAAAAACAAATTCATGCACAACCTTTTGCCTAAGCTACTTTTTGTCAACATATGTTAAAAGTATTTCTCATGGAATTACATTTAAATATTTTAACTAATTGGAATTTCACCTAAAAATTGATTGTAGTTTTTTTCTTAAAGAGGACGGAAGAAGTGTTTTTGTTTCTGCCTGTGTGCTATTCAGTCACATTTTCTCTCCCAGTGGACACTAGGAAAGAAAGTGATGGAAAATCTAAACAGAATATATCTATGTTTTGTATTAATTTGTCTTTAAAAATATCAACTGTCTTTATTTTACCATTCTGTAATTTCTGTATATATGTATATGTATATGTATATATATATGTAATATATATATTATGCGAGAATGCAGTCAGCAATGAAAATGATGGAAAGAGGGGAGGCCTTAGCTGTTAAAGCATACCATATATTTTAATTTGAAGTGGAAGGTAGGATATCAATTGGAGGGTCATTGGTTAAGTCTGGTCTAAAACCATTGGGTATACTGAAAACATTGTTGGGTATCTGTATTGTTGGACCCTTGACTCCTTATGTAGGGAGGCCTCCACCCATTCCATATTTCTGTATATTTTACAATTTGCATTGTGTCAAAAATATAAATGATGACGAGACACAGATCCCTGTTACATGTCAGTTATTCATTGTTTTATTTAAAAGAACTTATTGATACCAAGTTTGGGCCTCTGTTAAAATATTTGTTGCTGTTCTTAAATTTTATGTATTGTTCCTTTTTTTAAAGTGCTTCTCTTGCTAATTTAAACTGTACACTCACCTTAAGATACACACTTCTATGTACTGAAGAGAACAGCTCTGAACTCTACAAAATTACCTGTTTGGTTTGTGCCCTCGAGTCTACCAATGGTTTCAATAGCAAAAAGAAACCATAACAGGGGTTCTAAACCTTTTCCACCCTAAAACAAGAAAAAAAAATACCTGGAGTTGCACTTACCAATTTATCACAGGACTGATCTCTATGGGTATTGAAGAGAAAAACCTATTGTGCATCTGCCATTGATACACCACAAATGCAACACAACTGTAAAATTAGAAAAAGATGCCAGAACTCCAAAAAGAAGGAACTTTCTGATTTTACTTCAAATCATGTAAGGACAAACATCAAAGAAAATACCAACATTGCAGAGACAAGGAGACCAATTTCTCAAGCTGACATAGAACACTAATTATCAAATACTAAAATATTTTAAACTGAAGAAAACCTGAGTACATATAATTCAGTCAAAGGTGCATGTTCTGAAAGCAAGGCTTGAGGGTTTTTAAAATTATAAAGTAACTCATGTTCAAGATTCGTTACCTACAGTTGTTAGTTGCCTACCTAACCTACCTAATTGGAATAATTATTGTATTATCAACAGCCCTATAAACTGTTATATTGTTTTATGACTCTTAAATGTTTGTTTGTTTTTCAAGGTAGAAATACATTTTTTAATCTTTTCTGAGGCTTGGTATGTGCCATTTACTGGGCAGTGGTGGGCAAATAAAAAGGGGCAGACTCGATGGACTACTCAGTCTTTTTCTGCCCTCACTTTTCTATGTTTCTAGATTAAAGTGCACAACATGACCAGCACTGTATGCAAGCATAATGAAGTGGCTTATCTTTCGGGATCTGACAATCTTTGGGTGATTCAGCCATTCGAATGAAGGCTGAATAGTGTTGTCACTCCAGGACATGTATTTTTCTTATAATAACTGGATCTATAAAAATTGTAAATTTTGTCATTGTGTATATAGTATGGGAACACAGCAAAAATGACTTTATCAATTTTGCCTGTATAGACACTTTAAAGGGATATTTCTACTTTACTAAAAAAAAAAAAGGTTATGTGGGTAAGGAGCACCTGTAATTAAACACAAACTGTGCAACTTTGATCAAAGTTGAATAATGGCCTTATCATAGGTGTGGGCTATTTATGTGTCTTCACCACCAACATAGGAGTGGGTTCTGTCTTTGATTTAAACCCCCTAGCACATGGTTCTCTCTTCCCTGATGTAGTAGCTCTGAGTTAAGTGATGATTAGACAGCGAAGATCATGAACTGCACATGTGTGAGAGTTTAAGAGTTTGTGTCTATGATGGGGGGTGGGTTTAGAGTAACAGCTTGGCATGTTTAAGCAACATCAAGGCAGGACAAGGGGATGCCATCAGTCAATTTTCAAGTATTCGGGCAGCTGAAAAAGAAAGTATTCAGCCAGGACTTTACAAAGGGCACATTGAGTGACTTTCTGGCAAAAGTCTTATGGCATTAACTGAGGCTAGTAGGGCTTGTCAAAAGCAAATGTTTCTTGTCTAAATATGATGAAGTTATGGGTGGAGTTTAGGCAAATTAGGGGAGTTTATTATGTCTTGTTTTAGTCTAAGAGGTTGGTAGAGAAATACTTTTGAATCCTGAGTCATAATATGCTACGGATATCTAAAAATGATCTTTGCAAACAAATCAGCAATAACAAAGTTTCTGTCCCTTTTTGTTATTGAAATGTAACCATATGGTATATTAGACTGAAATGTAATTAGATGGTTACTTTGTTTCACCTAAAGAGTAGAACATATTTGGCAAATACATTTCCAAAGGGTTTATAAAAATCTTAATTATCTTATTTATAATTTGTGTATATACATATATTTATATCAGTTTTGATACACAGAGTGCATTCCTATATATATTTATATATGTACACATCAAGTGGAATATATAATGGCTTTTGAATACAGTGGTTAACATTGCAGCTGCAGAAATAGATTATTCCTTGGCAGGATTTCTCTTAACATGGCAGGTTGCTAGGAGTACTTGAACCATCGTAATCACTGTGCTTTCCATAGTGGGTTTGCATAGAGCCAGACTTCACCCTAAAAAAAAAGAAAAAGTAGCACATGTTTAATAGCCAGTTTTATCAAAACCACGTTGTCTCTTTTCTATAATGTTCACATTTTTTTGTTTACCATTCACTAAACACTTTTGGAAATATTACATACAAATTTAGAGCCTTAGGGAAAGTATATCTATCTAAAGTGAAATTCAAAATTGGAATTGGAAATATTTGGCTGTGACAGAAGGCACAAGGAGTTTTAAAAATTACAGTCACATAACTAAAATTGTAGATTATTATCCTTGGGTAAAGCTTTCTGAATCTAATCCAGTGACCCTGAACATACAGCCAAATTAAGAAAGCTCTATCTTTAGTAAAAATAGTAAAAAGAAGAAGCCCTGGAAGAGAAGCCCCCATAGTGCTCTAATATCAACATCACTGAGTCTGTCTGAGATTACATAAAGAAACAAAATCAACTAAGCCTTTATCCATAGAAGAACTTTGGTAAGTTCTCCTAAATGATTAGACAAATTTATTGTGACGTTCCTTAAAAAAAGAAGTATGGGGTATCAACATTTTTTTAAAAAAAGAAACCTTTACTCACCTAGGTAGATGCAGCATTGATCCAATGCAGCATCTGCTGCCCAATCCCCCCTTCCCCCCAATATTTGCACTGAGAACTGAGTGAGCAATAAAACACAGCCAATCGATCTGTTCTCCACTCTGCTCTGAACAGAGAGCCGTGACTGTCAGTCACCGGCTCTGTCCATCCAACGCTCTCTGGAGAGCTGGGCTGGGGAGGGGAAGGAGCGGCTGGCTCAGTCTCCCTGCAGCACAGCTGAGAGCCTGAGCTAGCTGCCCGTCCAGGCATCTGGGTTGATATCAACAGCATCAGTAGGCTCTTGTCAGCTCCAGCAGTTCCAGGAGCAGTGGTTCTCCCCTTCTGGATCAGTGGTCTGCTTTCATGGTTGAGCTCTCATCGATCCCCGGCTAGGAACCAGTCCAATATGAAATGCCTAGATCTTCAATGCACTTGTAAGTGCACTACATTTGCTTTTAAGCTTTTTTCTTAAAAAATACTAACTTACTATACCCATATGTCTGCTTGGCGCCCCTCTTCCCTTTCTTTTGTCTTGACAGACAGCACCTGCAGCTGTCAAAATACCCAAATAGTGGCTGCATGTGAATGGATGCTGCCACTGATCGGACGACTAATTTCTGCCTGGCTACTTTGATTTTCAGATCAAAGGATGTCTACCCACATGGCCACTCACTGCTAAGATTTAGTCTGGCTCATTAAGGACTGCCCGAAATGTACATTCCTTTGGTGGTATTTAACCACTTCTCTGCCACCCGCCGCAGTTATTCTGTGATATAGTCCCTAAATCTAACCCATAGTTTTGTAGACGCAATAACTTTTGCGCACACCAATCAATATACGCCTATTGCGATTTTTTTTACCAAAAATTTTTAGAAGAATATAAATCGGCCTAAAATGATGAATACATTTTTTTTTATATATATTTTTGTTTTGGGGTATGTATTATAGGAGAAAGTAAAAAAAAATATTTTTTTTTCAAAATTATCACTCATTTTTGTTTTTTAGCGCAAAAAATAAAAGCAGCAGAGGTGGCTATAATACCACCAAAAGAAAGCTCTATTTGTGGGGAAAAAAAGGACATCAATTTTGTTTGGGTACATCATCGCATGACCGCGCAATTTTCAGTTAAAGCGATGCAATGCCGTATCGCAAAAAATGGCCTGGTCATTAAGGGGGAAATCTTTCTGGTCCTTAAGTGGTTATCACCACTGGGTTTGTTATTTTTTCCCAAATAAACAGAAAAAGACCAAAAATTTGGAAAAAAAATGCGTTTTCTTTGTCTCTGTTAAACAATTTTGCAAATAAATAATCTTTCTTCATACATTTAGGTCAAAATGTATTCTGCTACATTTCTTTAGTGAAAATAACCCAAATCAGTGTTTATTATTTAGTCTGTAGGAACATTATAGAGTCCACAAACTATGGTAATTATATATGAAAATTGACCGATCCTGATGTACTGACAGCCTATCCCATTTCTTGAGGCCCGAAAATGCCAGGACAGTACAAATATCCCTTTTTGGAAAATAGACAGTCCAAGGTATTTAGTAAGAGGCATGGAGAGTTTTTTGAAGTTGAAGTTGAATTTTGTGTCATAATTATTTAGAAAATGAAGACATTTTTCACAATTTTCTTTTTTTACATACTGTTTCCAGTGCAGTACAGCATTATCATATAACTGGTGTGGCAGTGATCAGGGACACTGACTGGTGACAGTATGTAAAAATAAAAAGTAATAATCCTTTTTCTATTTCTTTTAATGACTTTTTTTTACAATTTGTTTTTTTTATAACATGTGACCAGAACAATAAAATGTCACCATAGTAAAATCACCGGGGAAGTGATCAGAATTTTTTTTTTTACATTTTTTTTTTTCAGTTCCATATTTTAAGACATTTCACAGTAAGTACAGAAAACCATTCACGTTCTGTCTCTAATGGCAAACAGAGTATGAAAAGAATGTCCCGGGAGACCCAGCAGTGGAAAGTCTCTGTACCCCGTGTGTTTTTTGCACGGTAATAAAAACTAAAGTGAATAATAAAAAAAGAGAAATGAGTAGAACAGAAAGGAAAGGGACGAGAAGAGGTCCAATCAAAACCACCATCCCTGCAGGTCCTGGAGTCCCATCGGTACAGTCCTAAATTTTGAAAGATTAAGTCAACAAGGCCTTGTATTCCTCAGAGTATACACATTAGTGTCAGTAGAACCATTTTTTGAGGAATTTATCATGGTGGTCCCTCTCAGTGGCCACTAGGTCCTCCAATTTGTTTATTTCAATTACTTTTCTCAACCATACAGGTTATGGGCGGTGCCTGTGCCTGTTTCCAAAAGAGTGGTATGCAGCTCTTTGCTGCGGTAATCAAAAGTGGCAAGATGGAACGCCTGTAAGCCTTGCTGGAGAAAATGGTGGTGATGCAGAAGGAAAAGAGCAGGGTCCTTGGGTAAGTTGCGGTCAGTACATTTTTGGATTATGCAGTGAACCTCCGTCCAAAAGAAGTGCAATAGACGGCAGGCCCAGTAAATGTGGAGAAGGGAGCATTGGGGGAACATCTTATAAATCTTAGCAGGTGTGTGGTACTATGGTGCCAGTATCTTGAAACCTTGATTTCTGGTGTTTAGCACAAATATAGGTTTTATAGGAAAACAGGAGAATTCTTTTCACCTTTTTGTCCATAAAGCTCAGCCCTAAGTTTTGCTACCATTTGGAAATATATGGCAGTCGATGGTCGGAGGTGGGGAATCCAGCAA
This sequence comes from Glandirana rugosa, assembly GCA_018402905.1. Classification (NCBI taxonomy): domain Eukaryota; kingdom Metazoa; phylum Chordata; class Amphibia; order Anura; family Ranidae; genus Glandirana; species Glandirana rugosa. Next base: position 709,011 of record BLSH010521002.1, read on the forward strand.
TCGATAAGTCTGAGATACTGCGTGGCGCATCGGAGACTGCTCTGTACATAAGAGCTTAAACCTGGTAAGGGGACGTGTAAAGGGATTCAGAGAGGGTAGAGAGCCAATGAAATGAGCCAGCAGTAATTTCTGCCAAAAGCACAGGCCTGCAAAGGGTATCCATGATTGGTTGTCTGGTAATCCATTGTCTGTGCACCTAAAAGTGCCTGGCCTGACAAAGACCACAAAGACCAGGACTGAAGATGGGGTTCCCCACTATGAGGGTAAGCGGTGAAAGATATGGAGCAATGGAGGAAGATTGGAAGATCTTGGTACAGATCTGCCAGGTTTCCCCCACCGTAGGGTCAGTGAGAACTGAGGTTGGCAAGTCCTTATGACACCAGGACACCGAATGGAGCGGTATCCCTGAGAGTGTCTGCTCCATCTGTACCCAATGTTAAAGCGATCCATTACAGCACCAATCCAATAGCCTGGTAAGATGACACGTTGCATTGTAGAGATTAGCATCTGGTAAAGCCATACCTCCCAGCAACTTCGGTTATCACAGGATCAACTGACTATGACGTGGGGGCTTTTGAGCCCACAGAAAGTGTATCAGAGCTTGGTTGACCGCCCGAAGGAAGGTGCTTGGAACATGAGTTGGGAAGGCCTGAAGAGGATAAAGCAGACGTGGCTTTTTTTACACATTATGATTGCATATACCAATGAATTTAATTGGTATAAGCAATCATTTTTACTGAATGAAACTGATTCATTCAGTGTCGTTTGTTGTGATTAGCTGTGATTGGTCAAACCTAATCACATGGTACAGATGGGCTGTAATTGGCCTATCTGTTCCCATGTGATCACTGTCACCAATCACAGCTAGCAACACAATTGTATACAATGGATGACATGAAAGAAAGCCATCCATTGTTTACAATAGTCATGTCATCTGTTGTGATTGGTCACAGTGATCACATGACACTGGCAGCGGGTCTGTGTAGTGATCAGCAATCGGCTGTGCCCGGTTAAAACAGCTGGAGACAGATCGTGGCCACGCGAGAGGCCATTCTGGGGAAACGTCATATGCCGTCATCTCAGAACAACACTGCTCCAGCCTGGCCATTATTTTACTATAGGCTGGATGGGAAGGTGTTAATTATTCCTGCGGGCACTGAAGAGAGGAAAGTTGGATTGAATACTATGCTTGACCACATCTTGCTGAAACCTGGATATGGCCTAAAATGGTATGGTTAAAGCTGAACTCTAGGCAAATCTAAAAGACACGAATTACTGCAGCTAGGACCATCTTAGCTCAGAGGAAGTAGATTGAACGAAGCAATCCATCAGACTGAGGGCAGAAAAAAAGTACTGTGATGAAAATCTCTGGACTGAAGCTGAATGTTGCAGCAAAAGCTGGTTTTGTTATTTTATAATTCTGCTTTAAATATAGACTGGACATACTCATACTGTATACACCGCAAAAATATATTATAGCCCTTGTACCCACAAAATATGCATTAATTACTGTGCCACAGACAAAGGGTCATATTTAAAAAAATAAATTCTTTCATTACATGTGCCTTACATCCCTAAAGCAGATTTAACATTTTGCCTGAGATTACCCTAGGGAACAACTTAATTAAAAAAGATGGGGAACATTATTAACCAGTAAACTTTTGAGACAATAAACACTTTGATCAGAAGTATATTATGGATGACTTTAGAGCGTACGTCTGATCTAACCACTTCCTCCTCGATGGAATATTTATTTACTGTAGGTCTTTCGATAAGAATACAGGTCACACATCAAAAATGTATTCTATTTTGACTTCTAAACTGGAAAAGTTGTTTTATATGGATAAATGGGAGCAAGACATAGGTGAAACCTTTGAAGTTGATACGGTTTAAAATGGAGCAATACGCTTCAAAATCCTACATTAATGCTTCCCTGATCTAAGTGAACTACAACATTTTGCTAAGGTGGTACATGGTACTGGTGAGGGTGGCCATGTGTGTCCCAGGAGCTTCCCCCATGTGTTTTTGGGGATATGGCAAGGAAAACACAGTGTTCATTCCCACACATGGTGGACATGCCCAAAAGTCAAACGATTTTGGATCTGCATTTATAACTTTATATACTCACCTCTCAGGTGAATCATATTAAATCACTACAGCAAGCATTACTGGGACACCCAGATGGAGAGGCACCAGGACACACAAGGAAACATATAGCATTTATATTCACGCCAGCTAAGATTGCAATAGCCAGGTCCTGGATGTCACCTACAACCACTTGACCTGGTGAAAAATAAGTTGTCATGGATCATGAACGCCTTTAGGTGATATTACTTGACAAACAGGCCTACTCTGACAAAGGGTGGAAGCTTTGGATTGATTATTTGTCGGATGCCTTATGAAGTACTATTAGTCAGTTGTGTACTGATAGGATAGGGTCGACTCTTCATCTTACTCTCCCTTCCCTATCATTTTCTTCTTTTTTTTTTCTTATCTGGATTCTTTCCCCCTTTCTGTCTCTTCCTCAGTGTTTTCTCTTTTTTGTGTGTGTGTCTCTTTGATCAGCCAGTAATCTACACAATAAGAAACATTAAGACACAAGCAAAGTGTGGAAGGGATTGTGGCAGAACCCTTGCTGTTGTCATGGCTTTTCGCTATGCCCTCTCACTCCTGTTGGGTACTTCACTAATGGGGATCTATAAGATGGTTTTATGGTCATGTTATGCCAGTCTCTCTCTCCATATTGCATTTAACAGGGAAAATGGGGACAGGTATACTTCTCTCTCTTTGTCTCTTCTTGTTGATTATTTTGCAAAGATTGATGATTATGAAGATTATGATTGAGGCATGCTTATCAAAATATATTTATAGGTTTCACCTTCAATATTTCTTGAGCTTTGATGTATCTTTATAACATGCTGGCATACTTCCTTTCTTATGACTATAAGTATGCAAACGTCTTCTTTTTGAAATTTCAATAACAACTATTGGAAAAGATGTATAGCCCAAACTCCATACTACAGCAGTTAGAACTATGTAACGTAAAACTTAGTGTATAAAGGGTTTTAGAGTATATAAAGTACATCACAGCACACCAAATTCGGCAGTCAGGAGTATGTAATCTAAAGCACAGTAAACAGAGTGCAGTAATCCGTATATGTAATGTACAGCACACCTTACATGGTTCAGAGGTCAGCGTTATGTAAAATGCAACAAAGCAAAGCGCAGCAATTCATAAAACATAAGGTACAGGGTCTACTTACACTGGGAGGTAGTGGGAGGAAGACTGCCCCTTTTATTTGTGGTTAGTGGAAGAAGAAATGCTCCTTACATTGGGAGGGAGAATGCCTCATGTCTTTTTTAGTGGAAGGAAGGCTGGATTTACACTGGTATTGGTGGGAGGAAAACTTTCCCTTATAGTTGTTTCAGTGAGATGAAGCCTGCCCCTTACATTGGTTCAGTGGGAAAACCATTGCCTCTTACACTTGTGCAGAATTACGTGCACTCCTGTGACCCACAGGAGAAGTACAGCCAAAATAACTTTTGCTGTACTTCTCCTTTTATCCACAACTATTCTGTGGATGGAGAAATCAGTTTGCTTTTTTTCCATTCAGCCACACTACAAGTTCCAGCATGTCCAGGTCTATTACCCCTCTCCTTCTTCTCCATGCTTGCTCCTGTCACTCCTCCACATATGGAATGTTCCCAGTGCAGGGGGAGTCCTGGGAAGTCTCAGTCCCTCTTAAACTGATTGTAAAGCTTTGGGGTTTTTTAAAATAAACATGTCATACTTACCTCCTCTGTGCAAGGGTTTTGCACAGAGTAGCCTCGATCCTCCTCTTCTGGGGTCCCTCCGTGGCATTCCTCCCCACATCGAGTGTCCCCACGGAGAAGCGCTTGGGTGAACAAAAAGGAAAAAAACCCCAAAAAACTACCCATCTATGGCTAGCTTTACACTTTAAACACAATGTGATTCACGGTGTATTTGGCTAGCTAACAATATAACAGCAAATATCTGATTGGTTGCTCTGTGTTGTACATGAGTTTTTCCTCTCCATTATTTTTTCCTTTTTTAAAGAAAAGTAACTTTTTGATTTTTTCCATTTTAGCAGTATACACTTCAACATTCTTAATGTAACATTATATTGCAGAGCCTGATTTCATAACATGTTTTTTTTTTTTTACAGTGCACTTTAACCTAAGAAACAATTTTGTGGGATTCAATCAATAATGGTCAGAGAGTGAAAGGCTGGCTATGGCGAATTCATGAATAAATCACATATTGGTGTTCTTAGTAATATTTAATTTATTTCTCTCCAACTACATACTGCAGAATCAAAGGATTATTTCTATAGTGACTTGACAGTGAGTGGATATTACCATTTACAATTTACCTAGAGCATCAATTGATTTCCCTTTTGCAAACGGTACTTAAGGGAAAACAGTAACTTAAAAATGGTATATACATAAATACACTCATGCATGATAACTGTGAGAAAAAATATTAATACTACTACTATGATACTAATAAATGCTACCCTTTTAACAAAATTTTGAACATGAAATACAATTCCGTATGAATGTACGTTTCCTGAGATACAGCAATAATTGCTCTCCTGGTTATAAAATACCAAGGGTTACGGTTAATTGCAGTTGGCCATACATAATCAACAAGGCTAGCAGGACAGTAAAAATCCTAAATCTCCCCATGCATTTTTTTAAATCTCACAAACTAAAACTTGCAACCATTATAGTCTCCTCTACCAGATTAAGTACATTGAGGAGCCTTTACTAAGGCATGCTGAGAAGGAAGAGACAGGTATACAAACCCAATTCCAAAAAAGTTGGGATGCTGTGTAAAATTGACATAAAAACAGAATGCAATGATTTTCAAATCTAATAAACCCATATTTTATTTACAACAGAAAACAGAAAGCATGTCAAATGTTTAAACTGAGGGAATGCACCAGTGTAAGAAAATGATGTAATTTTGAAATTGATGGCAGCAACACATCTCAAAAAAGTTGGGACAGGGCAACAAAAAGCTGGCAAGGTGGCACTAACAAGGAAGACCTAAAAGAACAGTTTGCAACTAATTTGGTTAATTGGCAATAGGTCAGTAACATGATTGGATATAAAAAGAACATCTTACGAGTGTAAAGGCCCGTACACACAATGTGAAATTTGCACGGGAATGTTCCTACGACTGATCATCCGAAATTCTTACCGTTAGAATGGTCCTTTCGACAGCCAATTTTGATTTTTCTGAAAACAAAAGCTGGATGTGCAGACTATAAAAATGTTTTAGTGCGTCAACTCATCGTTCGATTTTCGTATCATTAGTATGGTTTTTGTCCGAAAAAAATCGTAAGAGGATGACTACGTATGCTAAGAAATGAAAAAATACATACAAAGCTATTCAACACATTGGGGTTGATTTACTAAAGCTAGCGAGTGCAAAAACCGGTGCAGCTGTGCATGCTAGCCAATCAGCTTCTAACCTCAGCTTGTTCAATCAAGCTTTAACAATAAAACCTTGAAGCTGATTGGTTTCTGTGTGGAGCTGCACCAAATTTTGCACTTTCAAGCTTTAGTAAACCAACCCCATTATGTCACTGCTGATGTTGAATTCAGTCTTACAAAAATTTTTGTTTGGTTAGTAACCTCTTCACTTTCAACATGAGACAAGCATCCAACAAAAAACGGATGCTTGTACGTCTGAAAATCTAAGCGTGTGTATGAGGCTTAAGTGTCTCAGAAGTAAAGATGGGCAGAAGTTCACCAATCTGTGAAAAGCTGCGTCTAAAAATTGTCAGACATTTCAGAATAATGTTCCTTAACATCAAATTGAAAAGAATTTAAATATATCATCATCTGCAGTGCAATATCATCAAAAAATTCAGAGAATCTGAAGAAATCTCTGTGCGACGAAAAACAATTTTGGATAACCGTGATCTTTGGGCCCTCAGAACTGCATTAAAAATATGCATTATTCTGTGATGGACATCACTGCATAGGCTCAGGAATACTTCCAAAAATGACTGTCTGTGAACACAGTTTTCTGTGCTATCCAAAAATGCAAGTAAGGCCTCATGCACACAGTGTTTTTACAGCCGCTTTTAGGAGCATCAGGCATTTTTTTCTTTTAGCTCAAAAACACCTCTCCATGTTATTCTATGGCCTCATGCACACACAGGTGTTTAGGAGCTGTAAGTGGCATAGGTGTTTTTAAGCTCCAAAAAAAACCCAGGACCAGCACGTTCTGATGACCGGCGTTAGAGCTGTAAAAATGCCTGACGCCGGTAAAAGCTGCTAAACGCGGCTTAATGCTGGTTACAACCATGTTAGGCATCATCAGGCTTTCTCATGCCTCTATTCAAAATCAATGGTTCCCTATGGGAGTCCATTGATTTGAATAGAAGTCGCACCAGAAGTCGGATCATGATGATCCGACTTCTGGTGCGACTTGTGTGCTGAGGATCTTAAAGGGGAACCCCAGCCAAAATGAAAAAAAATTTAGCGTGGGGTCCCCCCCAAGATCCATACCAGACCCTTATCTGAGCATGCAGCCCGGCAGATTAGGAAAGGGGGGCAAGCAAGCAAACCCCCCTCCTGCACCATACTAGGCCACATGCCCTCAACATGGAGGGGTGGGTGCCCTGCACCCCCCTACCCAAAGCACCTTGTCCTCATGTTGATGTGGCCAAGGGCCACTTCCAGACAACCCTGGCCAGTGGTTGTCTGGGTCTGTGGGCGGGGGGCTTAGCAAGGGGGTCCCAGATCCCAGCCCCCCACCCTATGTGAATGAGTAAGGGGTACCCCTACCCATTCACCTAAAAAAAGTGTCAAAAATAAACACAGTACACAGGTTTTTAAAGTAATTTATTAAGGCAGCTCCGGGGTCTCCTCCGATTTCTTCTCCCTCCGGCGATGTCTTCATCCTTTGGTTCTTCTCCCTACTCTCTGCGCTGTCTTCTCCCCCTCTCCGGTTCTTCTCCTCTCTGTGCTGTCTTCTCCCTCTTCTGCCGGGTCACCTCTCATCACTGTCTTCTCCCTCTGTTCTTCCTCCGATGTTAACTCAACGCTCTCTTCCGCTCTAATGCTAGGTCCGCCGTGTGCCATGACTTATATAGCCATGGGGTGGGGCCACCTGTTGACATCATCTGGAGTCCCCTCCCCCTTGTTGCGTCACCGCCAAGGGCATGATGGGGCGGTGATGTCACAAATGGTCAAATGGATGAATCATCATCTGGAAAGGCACCATCTGAAAGATATATCCAGGTTTTAGAGCAGCATATGCTCCCCTCCAGACAACAACTTTTTCAGGGAAGGCCTTATATATTTCAGCAGGACAGTGCTAAACATCATACTGCATCTATGACAACAGCATTGGTTTGTAGTAGAAGAGTATGGGTGCTTAACTGGCCTACCTGCAGTCCAGACCTATCACCAATTGAAAATATTTGGCGCATCTTGAAACAAAAAATATACGGCAAAGAAGACCCAGGAATGTGGAGCAGTTATAATCATCCTTTCCCAAAACTCCAGCAACTGGTCTCCTCCCAGACATTTATAGAATGTTGTTAAAAGACGAGGGGACATTTTTTGAGACATGTTGTTGACATCAATTTTGAAATTACCTTATTTTTTTTCTTAAAATGGTACACTTTCTCAGTTTAAACAGTTGACATGTTTTAGGTTTTCTATTGAGAATAAAATATGGAGTATGAGAATTGCAAATCATTGCTTTCTTTTTTTCATGTAGATTTTACATAGCATTACAACTTTTTTGGAATTGGGGTTGTACAATAATCCAGAATTGGGCATTAAGACACATTGCAAGGTCTGCAGTTAGTAACTTTGCTCAGATCCATTATTAGGACCAGTAGCACTACTATAACCAGAGGGCGTAGCTGCTATGGGATCTGGGGGTGGGAGGAGGCTCTAGTAGTGAGGCTGTTGAGGCAAAATAAACATAGAAAATTTGTGTGAGAGCTTTCAGTTCTCTCTGACCAAGTGAAGCCTCCAGTAAAGGAAAGTTGACATCGGGCATAAAGGAGAAGTCTTTGGAATCATCATTAGTCACAGCTCCCCTCACTTTAATTTCTGTAGCTGCTGTAAAGGCTGCTGTGAACAACAGTTTCTCCATCTAGGAGTAAAGTTATTGGCCTATAGAGCTTCTGTTTCACCTTATCCAGCACTAGAGTTGAGCGAACACCTGGAAGTTCGGGTTCTGCTGGTCCGTCCGAACCTCGGGACAAAGTCCGGGTCCGGGTCCGGACGGAACCCGAACGATCGCACGGACACTTTGACAACAAGTGTCGTCGGAAATGTCGTCGATGTCTTTAATTTCACTCCCCTCGACACTGATTACTACTAAGGTTTCTGAAGAGGAAATACGGGCTACAGTTGAAAGGAAATGACCTCCGAAGTGAACCAGTCTCTCTTGACTTTCGAGAGTGTGTTTAAAAGATACAAATAAAACGGAGTTGTCGGAGTGATGATCTCGGAGGAGGGTGGGGGTCTAGGGTATCGTCGATGCGGGAGACCAATATCATCACGATGACCAGGATTATTACCTAGACTCGTTTCAATGATTGACGTCTGGAACGTTACACAGAATTACGGGTTAAGACCTAATAACATGTTGGGGTTAAGGTTT
>BLSH010521002.1:746938-758656 GCA_018402905.1 Glandirana rugosa
CGAAGGCCTTAAACTACTTCCTCTGGGTTAACCTCGGTTAAGACCGAAGGAAGTCTAGAGGAGGATCTATCTCCCGCGTGGCCTAGCCTCGAGGTCAGAGGGCCAGAAAGATGATGTTATGCCGAGGAAATAGATACTTAACATGTCACACTTTAACCACTTAACGAAAATCGCCATTTATAAATAGCGGCTGCTTTAAGTGGAAGTATCGGGGTATAGTCTGCAGCTACAGGCTATATCCCGGTACCATTTTTTAGAGCGGGCGAACGCCTATCCGGGGATGACGGCTAATCTGTCTCGGAAGCTGCTCGGTCGTTATCCCAGGCCGGGGGAGGGGACATCCCCCTCCCGCCACCTTCCGCTGCTCTTCTCCGGCCTCCCGTCCCACCGGGAGACTGGAGCTCCGATCCGGTGCGCCCTCTATCTAGGAGGAGATCTGAAGGAAGCCAGAATTGGCTCCAATTGGGTCTCCTTCATCAAATTCCGGAAGCGACGTCACAAGTTCCGGTTTACTCGGTGGCTAATGGCGGCAGTTTTAAAAAAAAATTACAGTATTCATAATCACCGTTTTTGTCGATCTGAATACTGTGAAGTGCAAAGGAGGGAGTGCTAAAAAAAAAAATAAAATAAAATAAATAAAAAATGTTTTTTTAAAGCGCCACCGTCCCCGCAAGCTCAGGTAGCAAAGAAAACACATACCTAAGTCACGCCTGGATATGAAAACGGTGTTCAACCCACACATGTGAGGTATCACCTCGATCGCCAGAGTGTGAGCAATAATTCTAGCAAAAGACCTCCTCTACACCTCTAACCTGGTAACCGTTAAAAAAATTTAAAGCGTCACCTATGGAGATTTTACAAGTACCAGAGTTTGTCGCCATTCCGTAAGTGTGCGCAATTTTCAACCGTAGAATGTATGGTATCTATTTACTCTGCGTAACATCCTCTTTCACAATATACAAAAAAATTGGGCTAACTTTACTGTCGTCTTATTTTTTAACTCAAAAAAGTTAAATTTTTCCAAAAAAATTGCGCTTGAAAGACCGCTGCGCAAATACCGTGTGACAAAAAGTATAGAATCAATCGTCATTTTATTCTCTGGGGTGTTTGAAAAAAATATATATAATGTTTGGGGGTTCTAAGTAATTTTCTAGCAAAAAACACTGTTTTTAACCTGTAAACAACAAATGTAATAAAGGGCTCCGGTGGATAAGTGGTTAAAATTGCACAAACTCGTGTAATGGCGACAAACTACTGTACTCAAAAATCTCCATAGGAGACGTTTACAATTTTTTTAACAGTCACCAGTTTAGAGTTACAGAGGAGGTCGTTTGCTAGAATTATTGCTCTTGCTCGAACGATTGCGGCGATACCTCACAAGTGTCATTTGAACATCTGCTACATTTGCGGGCGCGCCTTACGTATGCGTTTTCTTTGGGGGCGCTCTAAAAATGTTTTTTTTTTTTAAATTTATTTCTCCCTTAAAAAAAAAACTGATCACTTTCTTTGCTATCACAAGGGATGTAAACATCCCTTATGACAGTAATAGGCGGTGACAGGTACTCTTTATGGAGGGATCGGGGGTCTAACAGACCCCAAATCCCTTCTTTGCACTTAAAGGTATTCAAAACACCAAATTCGACATTGACATTGGTTTAATGTTATGCCTCTTGTAGAACAACTCTTATTTTAAATAAAAATACACCCCTCCCCTCCGCCTCATACAGATTGTATGGCTGAATTCACACCGCATTTGGACCAAAGTCGTGCAAGACCCTTTTTTTGGTCCGCACCAGAATCGAATCGCATGTTCACACCCATGCGGTCCAATTCATGTCAGAACTGACAGTTCGCACTGCGATAAGCGAACCAATCTGGGGGTGTCATTAACTTTGTATTGACACCCGCAGCAGTTTGCGTATGGCAGTGTAAACTGCCTGCGAGTCGGGGGTGATGCGGGAACCTGTGCTGGATTTGCACAGGTTCTCGCACCTCACCAGTGTGAACCGAGCCTACAAGCACTTTAATTGAACCCGTATAAGAGAGCTGTGATTATCATGGCTAAAGAAAAACAAAAACGACAAAACCCACTGGTAGGAATCATATACACTGATCCCAAGGTTTTTCAAGGTACGGACGGTCAGCCCCCCCACGAAAATGTAAAAGTCAGCAGCTACAAATACTGCAGCTGCTGACTTTTAATATATGCACACTTACGTGTCCAGGGAGCCCGCGATCTTTGGATCGGCTGTCGGGTGCAGCCGTTGCCATTGCCAGTAAGGGAATCCAGCAGTGAAACCTTTCGGCTTCACAGCCGGCTCCTTGGCCCAGCGGCGGAGGAAGGGGGAGGGGAGCCGATTTCTGAGAGACGGCGCTGTCTCCGGAAGTGGGGAAGGGGACCTGTCAATAACAGGTCCCCGTTCCCCTCTCACCCCCGAAAGGTGCCAAATGTGGAACCAAAGGGGGGGAGAAGACGAATAAGCAGAAGTTCCACTTTTGGGTGGAACTCCACTTTAAAGCGGTTGTATCCCCATTTTAGTGATTTTTACCTACAGATAAGCATATAATAAGGCTTACCTGTAGGTAAAATGAATATCTTCTAAACCTGCACGGTTTAGGAGATATTTACCCTGCATGCAGCCGCTGACAACAGCGGCGCATGCACAGTGAAGTTCCAGCGAAGGCCCGGCGTATAGCGCCGACCGCTGCCGGAAACCTTGCCAGAAAGACGGGCGCATGCGCAGGAGTGACGTCTTGTGGCTCCGGCCACTCTGCAAACCCGGAAGGAACCCCCGAGGGAAAATGTTAGCTCCCTCTGTGGGGACTGAGCGGCCTTGTGGGAGCTTCGTTCTGATGTATGTATATCATCATGAGCTAGTATGCGGTGCATACTAGCTCATTATGCCTTTGCCTTACAGGTGTTTTTATTTATTTTATTTTTTTTCTGAAGGGATAAAACCGCTTTAAAGAGGAGCTCCAGTCTCCCCCCAAAAAAATAAAAGTCAGTAGCTACAAATATTGTAGCTGCTGACTTTTATATAAAGACACTTACCTGTCCAAACATCCAGAGCTGTCCTCACCTGAGCCGATTCTTCAATTCCAGCCTCTATGTAAATCCACCAGAGCAATCCGGAAGACTTTCTGCAGTGGCAAGCCCCCCTCGCTGAACTAATGAGCCCAGGGAAAGTATCTTTTTTTTATTGCTCCAGGTTTTTTCAGAAGTAGGGTGTCCCATTTGCTGCTGTGGTGTTCTGATCTCAGGGCTGATATATAACACACTTTCTTGGCAAAAATGCCAGTTAACAAAGCCTCTGGTTAGCTGGTCTGATGATTGACAAACCCCTGCCACAATGTACAGCCAGGCAGGTGACACCACTACTTCCTGTCGCAACTTCCTTTGTGACCTGCCCACTCATTTGCTATGAATACTTGTGCTGGCTTCCAGTCAGTGGGTCGGCATAACAGCCAGGCAACCAGCATTTTTATACCAAGGCCAACAACAGTTGATCCTGTGTCTCATATCATGTCCGGTTTATTTATTGTCCTTGGCACTGGAGCTTTGAACTTATTTCTTTATAATTTGATGTTGTATGAAGAAAAATACATGAAATGTAGGTAAAGATGCTTAATCCAATTCCTCTTTCTTTATTGCAGATGAAGGTGAGATTTACTGCAGACATAGCTCACACGGCAAGCTTGCCACAGTGAGCAGGACTGAAAGGGATGTTCACATTCAGACTCCAGAAGAGTGTGTCGTCCACATTCAGACTCCAGAACAGTGTGTCGCCAACATTCAGACTCCAGAAGAGGGTGTCGCCCACATTCAGACTCCAGAACAGTGTGTCGCCAACATTCAGACTCCAGAAGAGTGTGTCGCCCACATTCAGACTCCAGAAGAGTGTGTCGCCCACGTTCCGACTCCAGAAGAGTGTGTCGCGCACGTTCAGACTCCAGAAGAGTATGTCACCCACATTCAGACTCCAGAAGAGTGCGTCGCCCACATTCAGACTCCAGAAGAGTGTGTCGCCCACATTCAGACTCCAGAAGAGTGTGTCTCCCACATTCAAACTCCAGCAGAGTGTGACGCTCACATTCAGAATACACCAGAGTGTGACGCTCCCAATCAGATTCCAGCAGAGTGTGAGGCATACGTTCAGACACCAATAGAGTGTGAAGTCCACGTTCAGATTTTAAAAGAGTGTGACGCCGTTGTTCAGATTCCACAAAAGTGTGACGCTCACGTTCAGGCTCCAGCAGAGTGGGCCACTCATGTTCAGACTCCAGCAGAGTGGGCCGCTCACGTTCAAGCTCCAGCAGAGTGGGCCGCTCACGTTCAAGCTCCAGCAGAGTGGGCCGCTCACAGTCAAGCTCCAGCAGAGTGGGCTGGTCACATTCAAGCTCCAGCAGAGTGGGCCACTCACGTTCAGACTCCAGAAGGGTGGGCCAATCAGGCTCCAGCAGAGTGGGCCGATCAGCCTGCAGAAGGGAGGGCCATTCAGGCTTCAGGAGAATGTGGCATTCAGGCTCCAGCATAGTGGGACATTCAGGCTCCAGCAGAGTGGGACATGCAGGTTCTAGCAGGGTGGGATGTTCAGGCTCTAGCAGGGTGGGCCGTTCAGGCTCCAGAAGGGTGGGCCATTCAGGCTCTAGCAGGGTGGGCCGTTCAGGCTCCAGAAGAGTGGGCCATTCAGGATCCAGAAGAGTGGGTCGTTCAGGATCCAGAAGAGTGGGTCGTTCAGGATCCAGAAGAGTGGGTCGTTCAGGATCCAGAAGAGTGGGCCGTTCAGGCTCCAGACGAGTGGGCCATTCAGGCTCCAGACGAGTGGGCCGTTCAGGCTCCAGACGAGTGGGCCGTTCAGGCTCCAGATGAGTGGGCCGTTCAGGCTCCAGAAGAGTGGGCCATTCAGGATCCAGAAGAGTGGGCCATTCAGGATCCAGAAGAGTGGGCTGGTTAGGCTCCAGAAGGGTGGGCCGTTGTTCAGGCTCCAGCAGGGTGGGCCGTTGTTCAGGCTCCAGCAGGGTGGGCCGTTCAGGATCCAGAAGAGTGTGATGTTCAGGTTCCAACAGGGTGGGCCGTTGTTCAGGCTCCAGCAGGATGGGCCATTCAGGCTCCAGAAGGGTGGGCCATTCAGGCTCCAGAAGAGTGGGCCCTTCAGGCTCCAGAAGAGTGGGCCCTTCAGGCTCCAGAAGAGTGGGCCCTTCAGGCTCCAGAAGAGTGGGCCCTTCAGGCTCCAGAAGAGTGGGCCGTTCAAGCCCCAGACGAGTGGGCTGTTCAGGCTCCAAACGAGTGGGCCATTCAGGCTCTAGAAGGGTGGGCCATTCAGGCTCCAGAGGAGTGGGCCGTTCAGGCTGCAGAAAAGTGGGCCCTTCAGAATCCAGCTGTGTGGGCCGTTCAGGCTCCAGAAAGGTGGGCCGTTCAGGCTCCAGCAGAGTGGGCCGCTCAGGCTCCAGAAGAGTGGGCTGTTCAAGCCCCAGAAGAGTGGGCCATTCAGGCTCCAGAAGAGTGGGCCGGTCAGGCTCCTGAAGGGTGTGCCTTTGTTCAGGCTCCAGCCAGGTGGGCGGTTCAGGCTCCAGAAGAGTGTGATGTTCAGGTTCTAGCAGGGTGGGCCGTTGTTCAGGTTCCAGCAGGGTGGTCCATTCAGGCTCCAGAAAGGTGGGCCATTCAGGCTCCAGAAGAGTGGGCCCTTCATGCTCCAGAAGAGTGGGCAGTTGAAGCCCCAGACGAGTGGGCCATTCAAGCCCCAGACGAGTGGGCCATTCAAGCCCCAGACGAGTGGGCCATTCAAGCCCCAGACGAGTGGGCCATTCAGGCTCCAAACGAGTGGGCTGTTCAGGCTCCAGAAGAGTGGGCCATCCAGGCTCCAGAAGGGTGGGCCGTTCATGCTCAGGCAGATTGGGCCGTTCAGGCTGCAGAAGAGTGGGCCGTTCAGTCTCCAGAAGAGTGTGACGTTCAGGCTCCAGAAGAGTGGTCTGTTCAGGTTCCAGAAGAGTGTGACATTCAAGCTTCAGAAGAATGGGCCATTCAGGCTCCAGAAGAGTGGGCCGTAGAGGCTCCAGAAGAGTGTGACATTCATGTTCACCCTCCAGAAGCATGTGGCGCTCATGTTCAGACTTCAGAAGCATGTGACGCTCATGTTCAGACTCCAGAAGAGTGTGACGCTCACGTTCAGACTCCAGAAGAGTGTGATGCTCAGGTTCAAACTCCAGAAGAGTATGACACTTATGTTCACACTCCAGAAGAATGTGATGCTCAGGTTCAGACTCCAAAAGAGTGTGATGATCAGGTTCAGACTCCAAAAGAGTGTGATGATCAGGTTCAGACTCCAAAAGAGTGTGATGCTCCGGTTCAGACCCCAGAAGAGTGTGACGCTCAGGTTCAGACTCCAGAAGAGTGTGACATTCACATTCAGACTTCAGAAGCATATGACGCTCACGTTCAGACTCCAGAAGAGTGTAACACTCAAGTTCAGACTCCAGAAGAGTTTAACGTTCACGTTGAGACTCTAGCAGAGTGTGACACTCACATGCAAACTCCAGTAGAGTGTGATGTGCACATTGGGACTGTACCAGACATTGAGACTCCACCAAAATGCCAGGGGAACCATGGGAACACCTCCTCTGGTAAAGATGGGGGCAAGGTTACAAGAAAGGATAAGTAGATACTGGTGGTAGGGGATTCATTTATTAGAGGGACAGAGAGGGCAATCTGTCACAAAGACCGTGAACTTCGAACAGTATGTTGTTTACCAGGTGCTCGGGTGCGGGACATTGCAGAACGGATGGACAGATTGTTGCGTGGGGCTGGGAGGACCCAGCTGTCTTGGTACATATTGGTAGCCATGACGAAGTTAGAGGAAGATGGAGCATTCTACAAAATGATTTCAGGGACTTAGGGGCTATGTTGAAGAAAAGGACCTCTGAGGCAGTATTTTCAGAAATACTGCCTGTACCTCAAGCCACACCAGAAAGGCAGCAGGAACTTAGGGAGCTTAACACCTGGCTGAGGAATTGGTGCAGAGAAGAGGAGTTTAGCTTCATGGAGAACTGGGCTGACTTTGTGGCCAGTTACCAGCTCTATAGCAGGGATGGACTGCACTTAAATGGGAGGGGTGCAGCTTTTTTGGGAGTGAAGATGGCCAACAAGTTGGAAGAAATTTTAGATTAGGTGATGGTTAGGAGGGTCCAGAGGAACACAAGGAAGATGAGATAGAGGATCTCTGAGTCAATCCATCACCACTGGAGTGTCCTCTTAATTCATTGCTCTATAGAAGTATTTACATTAGCATTGGACCCCAAGAGAGCAATACCACCAGTACTCTGCACAAACAGAAGTGCCACAGTGTTTTTTTGCAGGTGTGTGTTGGACCAGCTATGAGGGAAGGTTGGAGGCTGGTAGTCTTTTCTGCAGGTGTGTGTTGGACCAGCTATTAGGGGAGGTTGGAGGCTGGTAGTCTATGCTGCAGGCATGCGTTGGACCAGATATGAAGGGAGGTTGGAGGATGTTAGTCTATTCTGCAGACATGCATTGGACTAACTATAAGGTGAAGTCAGAGGCCGGCAGACTTTGCTGCAGGCATGTGTTGGACCAGCTATGAGAGGAGGTCGGAGGCCATTAATATTTTCTGC
Source organism: Glandirana rugosa (assembly GCA_018402905.1). NCBI lineage: Eukaryota > Metazoa > Chordata > Amphibia > Anura > Ranidae > Glandirana > Glandirana rugosa. The sequence goes on from BLSH010521002.1 coordinate 754,565, forward strand.
AGACGTGCCTTGGACCAGCTAAAAGGGGAGGTCTGAAGTAATTTATGCAGGAGTGCGTCGGATCGGCTATGAGGGGAGGTCAGAGGCCGGTAGTCTTTTTTGTAGGCGTGCATTGGACCGGCTATGAGGGGAGGTTGGAGGCTGGTATTTTTTTTAGGAGTGTGTTGGATCAGCTAAAAGGGGTGGTTGGAGGCTGAAACTTTTTAGGCGTGTGTTGGACAGGCTATAAGGGGAGGTTGGAGGCCATTTTTTGTTATCTTTTTTGATCCAATGGTATTTTATTAAATCAGCAAAGGAGCATACAAATCAAAAGTGGTGCAGTTCAATGTATATTAGAACAAAGGTTCTATGGAAGTATTTACATTAGCATCGGACCCCAAGAGAGCAATATCACCAGTTCTCTTCACAAACAGAAGTGCCACAGTGTTTTTTTGCAGGCATGTGTTGGACCAGCTATGAGGGAAGGTTGGAGGCTGGTAGTCTTTTCTGCAGGCGTGTGCTGGACCGGTTCTGAGGGGAGAATGGAGGCCGGTAGACCTTTTTTACCACAGGTGTGTGTTGGAACGGCTATGAGGGGAGGTTGGAGGCCAGTATTTTTTTAGGAGTGTGTTGGATCAGCTAAAAGGGGAGGTTGGAGGCTGAAACTCTAGGCGTGTGTTGGACTGGCTATAAGGGGAGGTTGGAGGCCATTTTTTTGTTTTTATCTTTTTTTTTTGTTGATCCAATGGTATATTATTAAATCAGTAAGAGAGCATACAAATCAAAAGTGGTACAGTTCAATGTATATTAGAACAAAGGTAAATCCAAAAAGAGGTTTACATATCAAAGCTTAAAATCATTGAGCAAGTGATAAACATTACAATATGGTTAGATCTTAAATCTTAAAGCTTGAAGCTCTTCTGATCCAATATTACGTAGACATTATTCAGAACAGTGTTGGAGGGGAAACTACTATCCTACACTAGACACCCCTTACGGGACCTTGCTGTGTCTCATTGTGGGGCGACAGGGGGGCTATGAGCCTTACCGGAAAAAGAATATACAGTGTGATATGTGATATGCATATTTTTACAATAATATTATAGACCTGGACCGTGAAGGGCCTATTTTATTTTATTTTGTATTGGACGGGGTACTCTGGGTAGTACTTTGGGTATTTATGTGACCATGTCACTGATGACACACAATGTAGTGCCTCAATTTAAACTGAAATCTCCTATCTATCAATTAAAGTATTGCACTTATATGTTATATGTTTCAAGGCCCCTTTGGATGATGTTAGCCCAAATTTGGGAGATCGATGGTACAAGGAGAATACCTCTTCTTTGTTAAGCTATGGAATGGGTTCATCTGTATGGTGAAATGTTAGTGTGAAGGCTATCGTGTATTGAGTGTGTGGTAGAGAATCGCGGTCTATGGGGTTGGTTCCCAAAGGTCTGTGGGATGGTAATATAGCTACTTATTTCTGTCTTGAGTATGGGCATGGAAGGGAGGTTATTATTGTGCTATTAATTGTGTGTAGTGGTCCAAGTAACGGAAGATAATCCAGGGAGTCCAGAGCTTTTGGAACTTTTCGGATGCTTCATTGGTTTATAATTCCTCCATGTTATAGATTGTGTCTATTTCTCTGAGCCATTCTGCCATTGTAGGAGTATAAGTCGATTTCCAATGCCTTGGAATGAACAGCTTTGTGGCGTTCAGAAGATGCCTGGGTAGGGACCGCTTGTAACTTTTTATTGGTCCAGAGGTGGTGTGAAGTAGACAGCACAACAGAGTAAGTGTTAGGTTTGTTTCAGTGATGTGTTTGATCATGTTTTTTACTTTGTCCCAAAAGGAAGTTATGGCAGGGCATTCCCATCAGATGTGGAACAATGAATCCCTAGCCTGGCCACAATGCCAGCATGTATCTGAAGCAAGGGGGTACCATCTTCGTAGTCTGATGGGAATTGCGTACAAGTGTGTTAGTAGTTTGTAGAACATTTCCTGTGTCCTGGTACTGATTGAACATTTGTGGGCAAAAATATTAGCCCTCATCCATTGTTTGTCTGAATAGTTTGTAGGGAATTTTCCCAGTATTGTTGGACGTTAGAGGTCCCGTGCAGTTGGCATTTAACAGCCAGGAGTAAAGTAAGGAGGTAGTTTTGTCAATGGGCTCACCTGAGAGGCAGATGGATTCAAACGGGGTCAATGGCCTATGGAGGTTATTTTATTCAAGAGTAGAGAGGAAATTGAACATCTGTCCGTATGTCCACAAAGGTAAGCGAGATTGGGAATTCAGCTGTGTGATGATGGATTCCAATTAACTAATTTTGTTGTCCTTTATGCAATGCAAGGTAAAAAGGGGAGTTTTCTCATCTTTGGGTGGTATTCGTCCCTTAACTAGGCCTGAAGGGATGTCAGGGTTCGATTCAAACGGTGTTAACGGGCCTGGGGAATAGGAGAGTTTCAGTTCTCTGTTCACTGCTTGGAAAATATTCAGAGTTGCCCCCCCCATGGGATTCAATTTGATATCGTTTGGGAGATTTTTCAACTGAGTCCATGGAAGCAATCTCAGAGGCAGGGGTGGAAGTTCATTTTCCAAGCTTACCCAGTCTTTGTTGTCCCTGCGACAGCTCCAATCCACTATCCTTGCAAGGTGGGCAGCGTAGTAGTAGAATTTAAGATTGGGGAGTCCAATTCCCCCATGGGTTTTAGGTCTTGAGAGTATTTCAAGACTAATTTGTGGTTTACTACCTGCCCATATGAATTTGCGAATAATGTGGTTTACTTGTTTGAAAAATTATGGGGGAAGTTTGATGGGGAGTGTGTGGAAGTAATAGAGCGTCTTAGGTAGTATATTCATTTTAATTATAGCTGCCCTCCCAAACCAGGACAATGGTTGTAGCTGCCACTTTTTAAGGTCTTTTTGTATATTATTAAATAGGGGTTTGAAGTTAGCCGAGTATATGTTGGTGATTGAGGGGGTAAGCTGGATCCCGAGATATTTAAGGGCTGTTGGTTGCCATTTAAAACAGAACAGGCGGTTTGAGTTCTGGCTAAAGAAATCGAGGAGAGTGAGATTAAGGGCTTCTGATTTATTATAGTTGATCTTGAAGTTTGAAATGTATCCGTATAATTTGAAGGCCTCGATCAGGTTTGGGATAGAAATGTGGGGCTTGGTGAGAAAAATTAGCAGATCATCTGCATATGCCACAATTTTATAAGTAGTTAATTGTAGTTTGAATCCTTCCATGTCTGGGTTCTGTTTTATCTGTCTAATGAACGGTTCCACAGTCAGTATATACAAAAGAACTGATAAAGGGCACCCCTGCCTTGTACCGTTGCCTATATGAACCGTGTCAAACAGAGGGCCGTTAACCTTGAGCTTTGCTTGCGGTTTTTTGGTTGATATCCAAGATATCATGTGAAGTTTCAAACCGATATGTTTGCAGGTTTCGAAGAGGTAGTCCCAAGCTAATCTATCAAAGGCCTTCTCAGCGTCCGTAGACAAGAGAAGGCCTTCAATTTTCTTTTTGTGAGCCCCATAAATCAGGTTGAGAGCTTTAGTAACATTGCCTCGGGCTTCTCACCCCGGTATGAACCCTACCTGTTCAGGGCCTATGTTGTTTCACAAAAGGTCTCTGAGACGGGTTGCTATGATCTTTACTAAGATTTTCATGTCTATGTAAAGAAGGGATATCGGCCTGAAGTTGGAACAGTCTGTATGGTCCTTGCCGGGTTTAGCGATCAGAGAAACATGAGCTATGGTGAAGGTTTCCGGAATATTTTGCAGTTGTAGCGATTTGGGCCGTTCCTGGTATGTCTGACAAGGTTGAAGTCCGGCTATAGGGAAGAAATGTATCTGTACTTTTAGAATCATTTCTAGTATCGTTGGGCAGAGTCTCTGGAAAACACTTTGTTGTATCCGGGACTTGTCCATCCCAAGTATGGCCCCACTCTTCGGGCTCCGTTACAATGATTTCGAGAGTTGGACTAAATACCCCGAGTGTTTTTCTTTTAACTTCCGGAAGAGAACAGATGCCTGCGACTCTTCCGGAAACTATCTAATCGAACCCTGATGGAGAAGCTTTGGACGTTTGTATAGCCAAACTT
>BLSH010521002.1:759762-792794 GCA_018402905.1 Glandirana rugosa
GATGTAGAGGACCTTCCACTTTGACGTTTGTTGTTACAAGTTATGTACATGGTTGCTAACTCCGGAGATTTGTACTAGCTCAAGCATGTAGTATTTGATAGCTACCGCTGGATGGCACAGGTAGGTCAATTACAGCCAGTGAGATTGTTCCTATTGGTCTTTTCACCTACACTGGTATTGTCAGCAAAGTCTCTTGTGAAACGGCCTGTGAGGTAAGGGCTGGGTGACCGTATAATGTCCCTCTATAGAGTCTTGACCAGGAAAGGGTGTCACAGCAAGCCCATTCCTGCCTACCTCAGAGTGGAGCAGGATGTTCGGAGGGTCCAAACGACATCCACCACATATGTGCACTGGGCCATACCATAAATACAATGTTGAACATTGTTGTTTGCAGTTTCACCTTCCAGGAGATGTAGGAGCGTACCAAATGAGGGAGAAGAATTACTTTACGGTGGTGGTACAGTGGGACCCAGAAATATATGGGATGGGGCTAGGGTCGGTCAAAGTTATTTACAGGAGTCAAGGGGCTGGAATCAGTGCCTTTATGCCAGTATGGGGCAGTGCAGGAGGAATATGGAGTTTCGGGGTAGCTGAAATTAAAGAAGATGAACAACTTAACTTACCTGTGGGTGTTGTCTCCAGGTAACCGTTTCAACAATCCCGTCGAGCCCTGCATACCTGAGGCGCTTTGGTGGGGCTGGCTTCCTGGAGTGGACCATGCATGGAGTAGTGTGGTCCGTCATCTGAGTCTGAGCGTTGCCTTCTGTTGCGATGTTCCAGGGTGTCCATCGGTTCCTGTCTGGGCTTGGCTAGTTTGAGGGAAGTTGGGCGGAATTCCGCATACCAGTCAGGCACCTTCATGGGGATATCGAGTGTTTCGCAGAAGTGCCTGGAACTTTAAGGTGAGTGGTGCGACCTTGTGAGGTAGCCGTGAGGCAGAAGGGGAACTTCCACTTGTAATGGATGTTCCGGGCACAAAGCACTTCCAGCAGTGGGCGGAGCTACCTGTGCCTCTGCAGTGTGATATATGAGAGGTCTTGAAAAATTTTAATGGCCCTTCCATTAAATGAAGGCTGGGTCTTATTGCGGGCTTTCCTCAAGATTTCCTCTTTTAATTGAAAGTCTATGATGCAACACACCACATCTCTAGGAGGGTCTGTTTCCGTCTGGGAGGGTCTGTGGCGGCAGGCCTATCCAACAGGTTATTAGATATGGAGACTACTGTTCGTTGTAGTTGGTCTGCGTAAATCGATTCTTGGAGACCTCTAAGCCTTAGGTTGTGGCGTCTGCCTCGGTTATCGAGGTCTTCCAAATGGTGATTAAGATCCCTCATTTGTAGGGTATGTGTCCAGCGTGTGATGCATGCGACGCATTGCATTTGTTTGTTGTGCCATTACCTTCTTGACCTCCTGGACTCTGCCTGTAATCGCCTGGATGTCTTATTGTAGCTCTGAGATGGCGGCCGTCAGGGTCTCCTTGATGTCAGCTGCGACAGAGTGTAAGTCGTTAAGGCTAGGCTGCTGTTATAGGGGGAGGATAATTCCCCCTGTGGCTGACGGCTCCCCGGAGCCTGTATTAGCAAGTTGTGATAGGCCTTGAGCGGACGCCAGATTGCCTACTTGCATCCTGAACATGGCGGGCATCTGCTGGCTGAGTCGGTCTGCTGTGTTGCAGGGAGAGCGAGATCTGGTGGCAGAGGAGGAACGGGGAGCCGTCCCCAATCGTCGTCGGTCTATTGTCGAGCAGAATACCTCCATTGTGGGCTGTAATGTCCCTCGGTCAGTGGGAGCTCTCTAGTTAGGCAGAAATCAGCGTGCGCCCTCATTTTTATCTATTTATCATCTGGTACTGTCCAACCAGCAATAAAACAGTGGCTGGAATAATATTACATTTTTTCACAATTACATTAGAGGGACACAGAAATCCCAATCATACGAGGTCTCACTGTGACCAAGCACAAGTCATAAGGAAGATCCATGGGATCCCTAGGAGCTCTACATAGCTTTACTTATGAATGCAAATATATGCAACAAAAACCTCTGTTTTAACACTTTTGAACTAGTTTAGACACTCAGCTTAGTTCTTGCTATTTATGTCTCAATTTGGAAACTTTAGAGTAGAGTTAGGGACCGCACTTTGCAGAGGGGCCTTGACGTGGCAGTGCGGCTTTACATATATTTGCATCCAATGTAAATTGTAGAAGCAGTATAGACTTTTTTCTTTATATTTTGGTGGCTAGCTGGTAAGTATGCTGGAGAAATCTGTGTTTTGGATTGTTCTGTGAACTGTCTTGCTTAAGTGCCAAATCACACTTTTGTGTTGTGGCACCATGCATTACTGCAACCTATGTTAATACAAGTTACAAGCATCAGTTTGTTGCAGTGCCATCCATCGCTAATAGTACCCCAACATATTGACCTAAAACACTTCCAGCACACATGTTTTGCAACGCAACACAACGCAGATCAACACACTACCATGCATTGTGGTGCATCATGGAAGAAGAAATTATGTGTATACTTTATTGTTATATTGTACAAAACATTTAATAAAATTTGATTATACAAAAAAGAAATAGTGTGTGTAAGATTTATTTTATTTATTCCTTCTAAACACAATGCAGTTCTGATTCCAACCTTGCAGCATCTAATCAGAGCAGGTGCAACTCCGATGACTGTTAAGCTAGCCATAGATGGTTAGATTTTCAACCCGTGGTTGAAGGAAAGAAAATAGGTGGATTCCCCCATCAACACTGACTGTGTTGATGGGGGAATCCCGTGGGCTATCGTGTTCTCCTCATGGGGAGAGCCACAATGATTATTTCTAGCTATAGCCACTGGCAATGATCTCATGAAAAATCCAACAGGCTAGTTGTAACCAAGTTGATTGATCGATTCAGCAGGAACCGCTTCACCCAAAACTGAAGACTGAGTCCTCTCCGTTTTTTTTTTTAATGGGCCTGATTGGACCCAGAGGTAGGCGGGTGTAAACGGACACAGCTGTTTACAAGTTGCTTGTCCATAGGGATGAATGGACCTTCCGATCAACTGATAGGTGGACCTGATTGGAACGCCCATCTGAAAGGGGCCTTATCTCATAAAGATGTTTTATAATTGACTGTTTCCCATCCTCCTTTCATGTGTGTACCACTGCAATATCCTGTGTGCCACCTGATCTGTGGGCTGGTGACTCACGGTGCTGGATGTCATCCCTGGGAAAAAAGTACACAGTGTGGGATTCCACCTGTGCACAGGGGCCTATTGTGCCTGCAATAAATGCACAGGGCATTTACAGCTACAGGGGCAAACTAAAGCCGGCCATACATGGATTCAAGTTCAGCAGTGATCAGGATCCGTGCAGCTAGAACAATGGTTCAGGTATTATTCTTTTCTGCTAGCGATTCCCTATCTGGAAAAAGTGGTCCAAGTGGCTATACAGCCTCTCGATCAGTTTTACAGGTGGCAGAAGGGGGGCCTCCCTTCCCACTGCGCCACCTTTACCTGGCTCTCCTGTCCCGTCGGTGTATGTGACGTGTTGCCTTTATAGCCATCTCTGTGGAGGATCTCGGAGCATTGGGAGCTATTGCTTTTCTTTTCTTATTAAACAGGGGTAGAAAACTTTGAGAGGTGGAGATCTACCTGAACATAATAGAGATCAAATATCACTGGGGTCGGCTTCCTTTTCCCTCCTGACAGATTGCTTCAGTTTTGAATGAACACAGTGCGTGATCGGTACCAATCACTCGCGGTGTTTATTCAGAAAAGGAATGGACTGGTAAATGACATACTTACCAGCCCTTTCCTCTGCTCTCCATCTTAAAAGGATCGCTCACAGCAGGCGGCAGGAGGGAAAGGAGGGGAGCCTGGCAGCACTGCGAAGATGTGGGAGGGACCAGGGGAGCACCCAAGGGGGCCCAGGCTGCAGAAGGAATGTGATCCTGGACAGGAGGGGCGGTGAAGGTGGCATTTATTAGAACTGATCCCCTTTATTTTTCCTCCTGCAGCAGCTGAATGCCAGCAGGAGTAGCCAACTTTCAGCTGCTGCAGGAGGAAAGTACAGGGGTTGGGTTTCAGTGAATGGGGCCCCCACTCCTGTCTGGGGGTTGACAAGGAAGGTTTGCGATGTACCCGTCACCTGCCCACAATCGACAAGTAGACAGCGGGCTGCGGACCCCTGATATATATAAATACATCAAAATCAAAATCTTCATTATTAGGAGAAACACATCAGGAACTGCATAACAATCCCTGTGTTTGTGTTTTTAATATATATATACATATACACACATACATTATATTGTCAAAAGTATTGTGATGCCTGCCTTTACACACACATGAACTTTAATGGCATCCCAGTCTTAGTCTGTAGGGTTCAATATTAAGTTGGCCCACCCTTTACAGCTATAACAGCTTCAACTCTTCTGGAAAGGCTGTCCACAAGGTTTAGGGGTGTGTCTACCGGAATGTTTGACCATTCTTCCAGAAGCGCATTTGTCAGGTCAGTCCACTGATGTTGGATGAGAAGGCCTGGCTCGAAGCCTTTGCTCTAATTCATCCCAAAGGTGTTCTATCGGGTGGAGATCAGGATTCTGTGCAGGCTAATCAAGTTTCTCCACCCCAAACTCGCTCATCCATGTCTTTATGGACCTTGCTTTGTGCTCTGGTGCGCAGTCATATTGGAAGAGGAAGGGGCCATCCCCAAACTGTTCCCACAAAGCAGGGTGGATTTGGTTTAAATCACTAGTAAAAAGGCTTAATTTAAATCATCATTATTTTTTTTTAAAAAAAATTAATAAATCATAATTTTTAAAGAGCAACTGTCATCTCTGTCGCGCAGAGGCTCCTCCTCTGACCCGCTGTTGACTCACCGACAGTTCCATTCACTTTAATGGGACGGCTGGTGATGCGGCAGTGACACAACAAGATGAGGAACATGGTGGCAGCAGGTGAGTGGATACCCGCTAACAGGCGCTGCCATGATGGATGTGAAATAAAAGGTGCTTTTTAACCACCTTGCCGAACAGCCACCATCGTTTGGCGGTGGTAGGTTGGCTCTCCTGTGCAAATCGGCGTAGATGTATGGCGGTGCATTAAGAGACTGCAAGGGGCGTGCGCACTGCACGTCTCTGGAGCCGATGTGTGTGGCCGGGGGGTGCGATCGCTCCTCACAGAGCCTGAACGGGATCCGTTCATGTAAACAAATGGATCTCCATTCTGACAGGGAGGTGGAGACAGATCTGCTGTTCCTAGTGATCGGAAGCAGCTTTCTCTCTCTACCCCCAGATACTACACTCCCCCCACTGTTAGAAACACCTCCCTTAGGGAACACTTAACCCCTTGTTCGCCCCTAGGGTTAACCCCTTCCCTGCCAATGACATTTATACAGTAATCAGTGGCTATTTTTTAGCTCTGATCGTTGTATAAATGTCATTGGTCCCAAAAAAATTGGATTTTTGTACTCACCATAAAATCGCCTCTGCAGGAGTAGGACTGGGCAGAACATAAAACTTGGCTACACTCCATGGGCCGTCCTCAGTCTCTATATAACCTCTCCCTGCTCCAGTTGAGTAGCAAGCAGTATTAAAAGTATTAAAACTCCATAGAGGGGTGGGTGCTGTGTCCATCGATGAACTCTGAGAAATGGATTTTACGGTGAGTACAAAAATCCCATTTTCTTCTTAGTTCATCGACGGACACAGCACCTCCTTAATCTTGACCAGTGGGACATCCCAAAGCAGTGCCAAAACAAAATGAGGGGTGCGGAAAATAACCCAAGGCTAAACACAATAGCCCTAACCAGGACACAGGAGCCTTAACCGGGTCATAGGAACCCCATCTGAAAAACTAAAAGTTTTGAACGAAAAACACCCCTCAAGTGAAAACAGCCCCTCTTAAACAGCAGCCTGCAAAACTTTGCGGCCAAAAGAAGCATCCGCAGATGCAAGAATATCTACTTTGTAGAATTTGGTGAAAGTATGCACCGACGACCAAGTGGCCGCCTTGCACACCTGTGATATTGACGCTCAATGACGGAAGGCCCATGAAGTACTAAGTGCATAAGTAGAATGCGGCATGACAGGGAATGGAGGAACCTGACCTTTAATAGAATAGGCCTGAGTCACCGTCTGTCTGATCCATCTGGGGATAGTAGCTGAAGATGCGGCCATCCTTTTCCTTGGTCCTTGTGTAATCACAAAAAGTGAGTCTGACCTCCGAAAGGACTCCATGGCTGCTAGATACACCTGAATCATACGAACCACATCCAAGGTATGCAAAGCAAATTCCTTTGGATGAGCCGGCTTGGGACTCAAGGACGGCAGCACAATGTCCTCATTTAAATGGAAGTCCGAGACTACTTTAGGTAGGAACGATGGGCAGTGACGAAGAACCATCTTGTCCCTGTGGACCACTAAATAGGGACAACGACAAGATAATGCCACCAACTCCGACACACTATGGGCAGATGTAATAGCCACCAAGAATGCCACCTTCTGGGACAACGTAGGCAAGGGAATCTCCCGAATATTCTCAAATGGATGTTTCTTGAGAACTGAGAGTACCAAGTTCAAATCCCATGGCGATAAAAGAGACCGTACAGGTGGAGTCACATGCTGGACTCCTTGAATGAAGGTATGAACTAAAGAGTGAGTGGCTAGGGGTTGCTGAAAGAAGATTGCCAAGGCAGACAGCTGGCCCTTGATTGTACTCAAGGCCAACTTTTTCTCAATGCCCTGTTGAAGAAAGGTCAGGATCTGAGCTATAGAAAAGGAGCGAGAATGAGCACAAATCGACTCACACCAAGAAATGTATGATTTCCATGTACGATGGTATATCTTGCTAGAAGTCGCCTTCCTCGCCTTCAACATAGTAGGGATCACTGACCCAGACAAACCTCTATCCTTCAGTACTTGGCTTTCAATAGCTAAAACCAACGACTGTAAAGCAGGATGGAATCCTGGCCCTTGGGACAACTGGTCCTCTCTCAGGTGCAGCCCCCAAGGGACGTTTACGGCCACCAGAATGACCAGAAGAGTTTTGCCCTCGATCCTATGCAGGTACAGCGGAAGAAGAGGAAGGTGTTGACCCCGCAGTGGAACTAGGATGACTGCGGCGTCTACCAGAGGCACCCCTAACCTCGCCACAAAACATGGTATCCTCCTGGGGAGCCAAACCTGCTGAAGGAGCTGCATGCAGGTCTGCACAAGCAGAAACTGTCTTGAGGGTGGATACCACCTGACCCAGAACCTGTATGTAAGTCGGAAGAGAAAGCTGTCTGTGAGACAGCAGCCGGGGAAACACAGCCTGAAGTACCCCCCTGGTCAGAATGCAAATCAGACCTATGTAATCCAATTCCATGGACAGGGAGAGGGGGGACCTTAGGTAGTCCAGATGTCACCTGAACCTTGCAGGAATTCTATCCGCACAAGGAGACTCAGGAACTAAATAACTTGAAATGGACAAACCTTGCCCCCCCCCCCAAAAGAATCATCTTGTGGATCCCCTTGACACTCATGAAGGAGATCCACAAGGCCAGAAGCCAGCGAAAATTTCCCCCCACCCCAGTAATGGGTGAGGGCAGACCTTCATGTTGAAGGGGTCTTGTCTGCGGGACTGGGGAAGTCCACTCTAGGCATACCAGACCAAGATTGCTTGGAACCCCCAGAGGAAGACTTGAAAGATCTGTTTCCTTTGTCTGCAGTCCTGGGGGCCCGAAATAATTTCTTATGGGCTGAGAAGGAAGGCCCACGTTTACTGGGTCCCTTCCCTTTCTTAGACTGTGGCAGGAAGGTACTCTTCCCTCCTGTGACACCCTTAATGATGTCATCCAGGGTAGCCCCAAACAAGCGATCGCCTTGAAAGGACAGATCAATGAGCACTTTCTTAGAGGCTTGGTCTACCGACCAGTTCTTAAGCCACAGCACACGTTTAATCCCTACCACTGAAACAGAACGTTTTGACAGCGATTTATTGTCCAGCAAACTAAATTTAACAGCACCCCCCTGTAGACCAGGGTGCTATGCAGAACAAAAGAGATTTATTTTTCTCTTCAAGAACTGGGGAGAGAGGGTTAGGGCCAGGACACCCTTTTTATGTGTGCAAAAGCACTTAACAGACTCTGGGACTCTTTGAACACGACTCCTAATGTACCAATAAAGTCCTACAGGCCTTCCAACTGACTTTGTCTGACTAGAACTATTTTCCTTGTAGTTTGAACTTGAACTTTGTACTTCAACACAGATTAATGCACATACCAAGCTTGGTATCCCCATTGTGCAGATCTGGCCTCCATCTCAGAGCCTCCCGCTGTAGCTTCACGAGTATACGCTCACAGTCTCCCAACAAGACTTCTTGAACTCCCATTGCCACTGGGTCACTTGTGCTTCACATAGCCAACTGCTGTATATCCCCGAGTGTCCCCACGCCAACTTGCTGGGTCCCTTCCTCGGCTCTTCAGCCCAACTACTGAACTCTCTTGCAAGCGTCACCCCCGCTATCCTGCTGGGTTCCTAGCTTGACTTCTGCTGAGACTTTCCCATTTTTCCACTGTCCCCCAGCTAGTGAAAAAGGCTGTTCTGCTACTCTCTCAGACTTCAACTCTGGCCTTTGATAACAGGAGCATTGTGCCTCGTAGGTGACAGCTTCCCCTTTACCACTGACCCTGGTTCACACTTTGCCTCTGGCAAGGAACGATTGTCTTCCGTGAGAACTCTGTCTCTTCACCTCCAGCATTGAAGGAGCCCTCCGGCCAGTAGAACCCCTGCAACTTGGTTAGGTTTCCGACATGAAGCCCCAACCCTCCGCTGCTGCTGCTGGTCCTGGGTAGGCTTCAGACTGCCTAGCAACCAGGAACTCCCAGATAGGCCTCAGGCTTCTGGCCTAGCAGGAGCTTTTAACACACGTCCACCTAGACAGCCATCCAGGTGGCACAGAACAGTGATCGCCTGACTCCTCCCATATATATAGGCTCTCCCAGCAGGCCATGGGGCCCAAGGAAACCTCCGCCCATTGGCTGGAGCAGCCTATCATTCATATTCCAAGTTCATGGACATCTTATCATTCCAATGCCATCAGAAAAAGTTACATAAAAAGCATACACAGTAACTCAGCATGTAAAACTTTGTGCATGGACAACAGCAAGTAAAGTTCAAAAGTCCACACTTGAGGTGGCTTTGTGGACCTTGGTGGCTGGTACAACCGGCATGACAGCTCTTCACTATCCTATTTCACTGGGACCTTGAACTATCCATGTGCTTTAGCATATTGGACTTTTTAACTTTTACTTAAAGCGCTGTTGTCCATGCACAAAGTTTTACATGCTGAGTTTATCATATTGATTTTATTTAGAGATCCATTGTACCCATAGTGCTGATTTGTGTACTTTCAGGGCGCCAGTCATACACTATTTTTGGGTGCATCAGCAACAGTGCTGCCTAATGGCAGAGGAGAGAAATGCACCAAACCCACAGTTAGGAAAAGAATCAGGAGATCCCCTAACAATTTGGCCAGGCCATTCACCACCCAGCAAACTAAATTTAACAGCACCCCCGCTGTAAACCAGGGTGCTACATATGTTTATAGAGCAAAAAATAAAAACTGCAGAGGTAATCAAATACCACCAAATGAAAGCTCTATTTGTGGGAAAAAAGGACGTCAATTTTGTTTGGGTACAGTGTCGCACGACCGAGCAATTGTCAGTTAAAGCGACGCAGTGCCATATCGCAAAAATGGCCTGGTCAGGAAGTGGGTAAATCCTTCCAGGGCTGAAGTGGTTAAATAAAAAAATGACTTTTGTTTTTTATAAAACCATTGATTTTTATCCATCCTGCCACAGAGTTAGGAGCATGAAATTGTCCAAAATGTCTTGGTATGCTGATGTCTTAAGAGTTCCCTTCACTGGGACTAAGGGGCCAAGCCCAACCCCTGAAAGGGGTTGTATACCGTCACCATTTTTCACCTTAATGCATCCTATGCATTAAGATGAAAAACATTTTCTGTTGCAGCTGCCCCCCAGAGCCCCCTTTTACTTACCTGAGCCCGTACTTTCCCGTGCCAGGGACGAGCCTAGCAGCTCCAGCCGCAGGCTCCGGTCCTCATTGGATAGATTGATAGCAGGGGAGCCATTGGCTCCTGCTGCTGTGAATCCAGTCCAGTGATGCAGGATCTGGGGGGGCAGGGCCGGGTCCTGCTGTCTGTGTCAATGGACACAGCAGCAGGACACGGGAACGCGCCCGCATGAGTGTCCCCAGGGTAAGCGCTTCCCTGATAGGGCACTCACAAAGAGGAGGAGCCAGGAGGGCCCCTGGGGGACCCCAGAAGAGGAAGATCGGGGTCACTCTGTGCAAATTGCTGCACAGAGGAGGTAAGTATAACATGTTTGTTATCGAACCTTTATTATAGATTGAAAAACAACTCCACACCATAACCCCCTCTCCACCAAATTATTTGGACCAGTGCACAAAGCAAGTTCCATAAAGACATGGATGAGCGAGTTTGGGGTGGAGGAACTGGACTGGCCTGCACAGAGTCCTGTCCTCAGCCCGATAGAACACCTTTGGGATGAATTAGAGTGGAGACTGCAAGCCAGGACTTCTCATCCAACATCGGTGCCTGACCTCACAAATGTGCTTCAGGAAGAATGGTCAAACATTCCCATAGACACACTACTAAACCTTGTAGAAAGCCTTCCTAGAAGAGTTGAAGCTGTTATAGCTGCAAAAGGTGGGCCAACTCAATATTGAATTCTGTACCATGTAGTCTCTGGCTGTCTCCTGTACCATGTAGTCTTTGGCTGTCTCCTGTACCATGCAGTTCTTGGCTGTCTCCTGTACTATGCAGTCTCTGGCTGTCTTCTGTACCATGCCTGCAGTCTCTGACTGTCTCCTGTACCATGCATGCTGTCTCCTGTACCATGCCTGCAGTCTCTGGCTGTCTCCTGTACCATGCCTGCAGTCTCTAGTTGTCTCCTGTACCATGCCTGCAGTCTCTGGCTGTCGCCTGTACCATGCCTGCAGTCTCTGATGGTCTTCTGTACCATGCCTGCAGTCACTGCTGTCACTTCTGCCTGTTGCCTCCTCCTTCCCTCCACCAGCTGTAACCTCTGCCCCATGTCTCCCAATAAACCTACTTTCCCTATCCTCTTCCCCCCAGTGATCACATCCTTTTCCATCCCAACTCTCCCACCCCACAATCTCTATGTCATCCCACCCTCAACTACCTTGCCCTCACTTACCCCTCTACTCCCACCCTGCCATCACCCAACTCCCTAACAATCATCCCCACATCCCAAACTACCCCTCTTCCTAGGCTATAGGAATTGGTAACTGGTATCAGCCAGTACCTGCAAAAAAGTATCGGTACACGTACTCGGTGTTAAAAAAAATGTTTTTTGGTGCATCCCTACTTTTGACAATATAGTGTATACATACACACAGTATAATACTGTATATCTTGCAGATGCCTTGTGAGCTTCTATGACTTGAGCCAGGTAGCTGTTATGGAAATGTAGCCCCATGTATAAGTGTTGATAAATGGACTTTGCATGTTGGATATAATATGCATTAGTCTAGATAACATTTTCTAAAAAATGCCATATAAAAATTAACAGCGTATCCAAATGTTAAAGTGAAACCAAACTCAAAAAGTGAAGATTTGTAGTTATAGGAGAAAATTGGAAATGTAAATTGTCCCTAAGCAGTTCCTTTGGTCTTGAATTACATCTAAAAAAAAATAGCAATAGTGTACAATCTGGTATGGGGGTGTGCCTGTCACTGGCTGCTAGTCTCAGTAGATTTGGTTTCACTACTGTGCTGATCTCTGTTCTCCTTGCTGGAGGCTCTGACATGAGGAAGCAAAGACCTGCCTCTACCAAAATGGCCACCTCTGCACGCAGTGACACTGTACAATAAAAATCGTTTTTTTTTAACCTTTAAAAATGCATATTCAACATGTGCTTGTACTCTCTCTGCAGACAAACCCAAAATCATAGATAATATTTTGGCAGGTAGAGTGACACCAATGATCTTTTTAGCTGTTTGTGGGGGCATTACGATCGCTAATGTATCAGTGTAAGGGGCATTCTTTCCACTGATGCCCATGGTGGAATTCTTCTTCATGACCCCCCCCCCCCAAAAAAAAAAAAATTTTAGCAGGGGGTCCTTTGAAAATTATTTAATGGATTCCTCTGTGGCAAAAAGGTAGAGAAAAACTACCCAAGAGGAACCAGGAATATAGCCTTCCTTTGGACACCGTACAATAGGATACCTAAATAGTTATTAAGAAGTTGATGATTCTGCCTTTTTGCTTTAGATTATGCCATTTGCAAGAAACGTACTAAGCTCTTGTTCACGCTAAAAGCGGGTTTGAAATCGTGTGAGTTCAACTGAACTCGCACGATTTCAAACCCACATTTCAGTGCGAGTTCGGGGGCATTTTGAAAGACATCTGTGCGGGTTCATGCACAGATGTCTATTGAAAACGCCCCCCCGAAGTCACTAAAAGTAGTGAAGGAACTACTTTTGGAAATCAGTGCGTCACACCAATTAAATCAAATCGAACCGATGTGAACTGAAGCTAAAGGATGGAATGACAATTTTACTGTTTAACCACATATAGCACCCACTAGTTAGTGAGGTGCTAAAGTGAGGATTTTCTGGCAGAGTAGGAAAATTTAGGCAGGCCTAGCTGGTGGCTAAGCCTGTTTGTTTTCATTCTGGGCTGGGAGTGTCTCAGGGTAGGGCTGGGTGACTCACAGGTGGTGTCATCAGGACCTCCCACTTCTTTCCAGAAGCTTCTGGAGTTCTATGAAAAGAGATGGTGAGGGGAGGTGTAGGCACCTGGGGTAATATAGGTTGGCAGGCCTCCTTAAATACTCGGGTCTGGGGAAGGGGGGGGGTGATCCTGGGCTGGGGCTTGGGTGCATCCGGGAGCAGTGAGAGATCCTGGAAAGAGAGGCACATGAGAGAGCAGAAGAGAGGACAGCAGGAGAGAACACTCTAAGCGTCTCCAGGAGGACTACTGGTCGCAGCCGGGAGGGCTGGTGAGTGAGAGGCACAGTTGAGAGGACTGGGGAGGCACGCCTGAGAGAACTGGGAGATTGCAGTTTGAGAGATGGGTGCAGAACCAAAGGACAGGACTGTGGAAAGGGCAGTGGAGAGAGGTCATTGCAGCCAGGCTGGCTGTCAGGGCCTAAAGAGAGCTATCTGGGAGTGGTAGCTAAATAGAGGACAGCTAGCACCTAGACTTTTTCTACATCATAGAGGCCCGAGGCCTCTGCCCGCCAAAGGCAATCCACAGAGGCTTGGCTGTGTTAGTGTCCGGCCTAACCATTCGGTGCTAGTAGGGTTGCCCTTTAAAGGGGTTAACATCAAGGGGTGGTTAATGTGTACTGCTTTTACTCACAGATCTGGCTGCTTTTACTCCCTACAGTCAGAGTTGATTTCAGGGAGAAGAAACCGTCAGATTGCTGTCTGTACAGAGATCTGTGTGTTTGTAAACACAGAACTCTCTGCTGTGATTGGCCACAGCTGATCAGCAGGTGTACAGCCATAATCATTGCTGTACACTGTGTCCAATCATAGCATGGAACAGCAGGGGGGCGGGAAGTGCATTGTGATGTATGGATATGTTATGATGCTTGGCTGTGCCTCACGCTCACAGTAAATCTACTGTGAGCGGACGGCAAGCTATCTCTGCTTAGAAGGCTGCCTTAGCCCTGTATTGGGCTGCGCTTGCAGCTTTGACAAGCACAGTGCAGAGGGGTGGACTGTCATGTTTAGTAAAACAGCCAAGTGCAGTAGAGCAGTAGATGAGAGGACCACACCAGTTGTGGTGAGTGTAGTCTGATGCAGGCAGAGCTCAGAAAGCCAACTGTAACTGTAAATTATGTATTATATGTATATAATTAGTATCCCCCTTGCCATAGGAATGAATCACAGAAACTTACTATTGACTGTTGCTGCAAGATGTCTCGCAAAGGAAACAACAATGATTGTGTAAAGTTCAGGTGGATCAAACATACACAGCTTAATGACAAGTCCCTTGCATAGCAACAGAAAGTTACGCTTTCATACCTGTTCCACGGACTATAGTCTTTGAGTGGACTTTTCATTAACTTTACAATGAGTTTGCATAAAAAAGCTCTGGTTTATCACAATTTACTGCAGCAAAATCATTTTTAATTGGTGTGTGTGTGTGTGTGTGTGAGATAGTGGTTGACCGATAGAGTCAATGAGACTTAGTTCTATTGGATATGGATATCTGGATACTAGATAAAGCTCAAGGTTAATTCTGCCTTCCTTCTTTTAATTTCTGATCAAATATGATAATGTGACTCATTGTGCTCAAATTAAAGCTGGACTCCAACTTTATTTTCAATATGGAATGACCAATCCCAGCATAGATCAGACCTCTGTACCATGTTGCTCTGTTGTCTGCAGATCCCCTGATATTCTGGGTTTAGTTGTAGCTTTGTATCATGTGACATTCTGTATATCCTACTGATAGACTCTGTCCATTTCACAGCCACTTCTTGCAGCAACTAGAGTCTATAACACTCTGCTTTGTAGTCTGCAAATAATCTAACTTCCTTTGCAGCTCTGATGATGGATGGGATTGAATCAGTGGTGTATCATCCCACCACCATACACTCCACACCCCTCTCCAGCACATACTACCCACCGCCATATACTCCACACCCCTCTCCTACACATACTACCCACCACCAGTGGTGTATCATCCATGGGTGCAGGGTGTTCACTGAACACGGGCCCTGAGGGGTGGGGGGGCCCACTGTGCTCTGACCGACACTGCACCCATGGATGATCTCTTCATGACAGCCAGGGATGATCGGTGTGGTGTGGGTTTGCGCACGGGCCCACCAATTTCATGATACGCCCCTGCCCACCACCATACACTCCACACCCCTCTCCTGCAAATACTACCCACCGCCATATACTCCACACCCCTCTCCTACACATACTACCCACCACCATACACTTCATACCCCTCTCCTGCACATACTACCCACTGCCATATACTCCACACCCCTCTCCTACACATACTACCCACCACCATACACTCCACACCCCTCTCCTGCACATACTACCCACCGCCATACACTCCGCATTCCTCTCCTGCACATACTACCCGCCGCCATACACTCCACACCCTTCTCCTGCACTTACTACCCACCGCCATATACTCCACACCCCTCTCCTGCACATACTACCCACCACCATACACTCCACACCCCTCTCCTGCACATACTACCCACCGCCATACCCTCCGCATTCCTCTCCTGCACATACTACCCACTGCCATACACTCCACACCACTCTCCTGCACATACAGTGAATATAAAAAGTCTACCCACCCTTGATAAAATGTCAGGTTTCTGTGATGAGACAAAGATAAATAACTTCAGAACTTGTTTCACCTTTAATGTGACCTATAAACTGTACAATTCAAGTGAAAAATAAACTGAAATCTTTTAGAGGGGGAGTAAAAATAGAAAACTAAAATAATGTGGTTGCATAAGTGTGCACATCCTCGCAATCACATTCAAACTCATGTTAAATAGGAGTCAGTACACACCTGCCATCATTTAAAGTACCTTTGATTAACCCCCAAAAAAGTTCAGCTGTTCTAGTAGGTCTTTCCTGACATTTTCTTAGTCGCATCCTACAGCAAAAGCCATGTCTGCAGAGAGCTTCCAAAGCATCAGAGGGGTCTTATAGTAAAAATCTATCAGTCAGGAGAAGGGTACAAAAGAATTTCCAAGGCATTAGATATACCATGGAACACAGTGAACACAGTCATCATCAAGTAGAGAAAATATGTCACAACAGTGACATTACCAAGAACTGGACCTCCCTCCAAACATGTATGAAAAGACGAGAAGAAAACCGGTCAGGGAGGTTGCCAAGAGGCCTACGGCAACATTAAAGGAGCTGCAGGAATATCTGGCAAGTACTGGCTGTGTGGTACATGTGACAACAATCTCCCGTATTCTTCATATGTCTGGGCTATGGAGTAGAGTGGCAAGACGGAAGCCTTTTCTTACGAAGAAAAACATCCAAGCCTGGCTAAATTTTTCAAAAGCACATCTGAAGTCTCCCAAAAGCATGTGGGAAAATGTGTTATAGTCTGATGCAATGTTTCTTAACTTCAATCCTCAAGACGCCCCAACAGGTCATGTTTTCAGGCTTTCCATTATTTTGCACAGGTGATTTATTATTACTATTATACAGGATTTATATAGCGCCAACAGTTTGCGCAGCGCATTACAATATTAGAGCAGACAGTACAATTGCAATACGGTTTAATACAGGAGGAATCAGAGGGCCCTGCTCATTAGAGCTTACAATCTAGAAGGGAGGGTCAAGTGATACGAAAGGGCAATAACTGTGGGGGATGAGCTAATGAAGAAAATAAAAGTGCAGTTGTTAGGTGGAGGCAGGATAGGCTTCACTGAAGAGAAACGTTATCAGGGATCGTCTGAAAGTGGATAGATTGGGGTAGGGAATTCCAGAGGATGGGAGAGGCTCGGGAGAAGTCTTGGAGGCGAATATGGGAGGAGGTGATGAGGGAGCTGGAGAGCAGGAGGTCTTGGTAGGAACGAAGAGGATGCTTAGGTTGGTATTTAAAGACTAGGCTAGTGATGTAGCTGGGGGCAGAGTTGTGGATGGCTTTGTAACTTATTGTTTGAATTTAATTCGTTGGGCGAGTGGTAGCCAATGGAGGGATTGGCAGAGAGGGGTGGCAGACGCTGAGCGGTTTGTAAGGTGGATGAGCCTAGCTGCAGCATTCATGATGGACTGAAGGGGGGATAGTCTATTTAAAGGTAAGCCAATGAAGAGGGATTTGCAGTAGTCAAGGTGAGAGATGACCAGGGAGTGAATCAGGAGCTTTGCGGTTTCATTGGTTAGGAAGGGACGTATTTTAGAGATGTTGCAGAGATTGAGGCGGCAAGCCTTGGAAAGTGATTGGATATGGGGCCAAAAGGAGAGTTCAGATTGATTTGATCAGTTTCACTGCCTAAGTAATTACCACATCCGTATTATCTGAGGGAAATCCTGAAAACAGGATGCCTTGAGGACTGGAGTTGAGAAACACTGGTCTTATGAAACCAAGGTTGAACTTTATGGCCATAATTCCAAAAGATATGTTTGGTGCAAAAATAACACTGCACATCACCAAAAGAACACCAAACCCACAATGAAGCATGGTGGTGGCATCATCATGCTTTGGGGCTGTTTTTCTTCAGCTGGAACAGGGACCTTAGTCAAGGTAGAGGGAATTATGAACAGTTCCAAATACCAGTCAATATTGGCACAAAACCTTCAGGTTTCTGCTAGAGAGCTGAACATGAAGAGGAACTTCATCTTTCAGCATGACAACGACCCAAAGCATACATCCAAATCAACAAAGGAATGGCTTCACCAAAAGAAGATTAAAGTTTTAGAATGGCCCAGCCAGAGCACAGACATGAATCCGATTGGAAATCTGTGGGGTGATCTGAAGAGCGCTGTGCACAGGAGATGCCCTTGCAATCTGACAGATTTGAAGTGTTTGGGCAAATATTGCCAAGTCAAGATGTGCCATGCTGATAGACTTGTACCCAAAAAGACTGAGTGCTGTAATAAAATCAAAAGTATTAGTTTAAGGGTGTGCACACTTATGCAACCATATTAATTTAGATATTTATTTTTACTTCCCTCCACCTAAAAGATTTCAGTTTGCTGTTTAATTAAGTTGCAGTTTACAGGTCACATTAAAGGTCGAAAAAGCTCTGAAATTATTTATCTTTGTCTCATTTTTTTGTCTCATGGTCTCATTTTTTTACATCACAGAAACTTGACATTTTAACAGGGGTGTGTAGACTTTTTATATCCACTGTACTACCCACCGCCATACCCTTCACACCCCTCTCCTGCACATACTACCACAGCTGGACACTTTTTTACTATACATTCCCCATGTAAGTAATCTCTGACCACACCAAATTTAAGCTATGCCCAAATTTAGGGCAATTTATACCATGCCCACTGTTCGCCGCGGTGCACTAAGCGCGACACTTTTTTTTTTGTTCATGCCTAGGGCCCACTTTTGATCTTGCACATGGGCCCACTGATTTCATGATATGCCCCTGGATGGAATACATCCTAATTAGCATTCAATCTGCCCCAGTCGCACCTACAAGAAGAATCCAAACCTCCCAAGTTCTGCCTCACGGATCACAGTATTATTCAAGAAGGAAACCCCTTCATACACAGCCTGTTCTGAAAGCTAGCTGTGCTGCTTCTGGGCAGGATTGAATGGATCACAATTAGAATTCAGTCCTGCCCAATAATATATGGCGATCAGTATGAGCAGGGAGAGCCCCCCCCCCCCTCAGATCACACCCTCCCAGAGTCCTGCTCTCTGTGAAGTGACCCATTTACATATGAAGGAAACACCTTCATAATAACCTCCCATAGCCCTTCCTCTGTAGTCCGCCAGTAAGCCATTATTCTTCGGCATGCAGCAAGACAAGAATGACACAGGAGGAGGTATGACACATTTACACCTTTCAAGGCCCAGAAACACCCACAGTAACCCTAGGACCCACCCACATCAACTCCTAAAACTATAGAGGCTCAAAGAATCATGGGATATATAGTATCAGGACTGGCAAAGGAAGGAAACAGAAACTCAGATTTTAAAAATGCAGCCAGGAGGAGGAGTGACATCACAGACACAGAAATCTTCTGTATACAGCTAAAAGAGGTAACTTATACAAAAACTGACAGTTTTGGGGAAGAAAAGCTGGAGTTCTGCTTTATATATACTATACCTTATAGATGTTTTGGGATCAACTCTGCAGGTCTTTAGGTCAGATCCAGTTGATCACTTACGATTGTGATTGCTGAGAGCTCACTGGAGGGGAGGAGAGGGAAAGGACCCCCCCCCCCCTTCACACAGCACTCAGAAACAGAGCTGAGGCTCCCAATCACAGGCTGTGCATTGGATCTCCCTCCCCTGTCCCTTTTTACCTCCTGATGTCAGGAAAACCTGTCAGAAGTGACTCATGCAGGTAGCAAAGGAAAGAGGCAGCAGATAGAAATGACACTTGATGCTCTGGATTGAGACAAGTACACACTATAGAGGGATATGCTCTGTTTATACAACATATTATAAGTTTACAACCACTTTAATCGAATATGTTTGTGAATGGTTAAAGTTGTGTTTTATATTTATTCTCCGCTGACCAAAATATATATTTCATAAGTTAAACTAATGTTAGAACAAGTTTGCAATGAAAAAAGTGTTGGTTCTTTAACCAAAGTAACTAAAAAGCTTTATGGCACAATTATTAGGTTTCTCCCAGTGTGAGTGAAATAATGAAAACTAAGAAAAAAAAATCAGCATTCCATCTTGCTTTGCCTTCCCAAGAGAAATCATAAAAATAATAATGAGGTCACAAAGGCCAAGAGTAAATTACTGTCTGTGATT
Organism: Glandirana rugosa; assembly: GCA_018402905.1. NCBI lineage: Eukaryota > Metazoa > Chordata > Amphibia > Anura > Ranidae > Glandirana > Glandirana rugosa. The sequence continues at coordinate 779,253 of BLSH010521002.1, forward strand.
AAACTACAGCAATAGCTGTCTATTAAAAAACAGATTTCTCTGCAGAACTGAAATGTAAAAAGGAAATACAGTGAAAAGGGTCTCGATTAAAAGAAAACTTTGGAATACTCTTGTTTTGCTGAAAAATCTATCCAAGTACAGGGCTTCTCAATTTATATCAGGACAGTATTCCAGAAATGAACGTCTATTTCAAATATTGCATAATTTAAACTATTTTTTCTATTAAAAATAATATAATGCAATAACTCCAAATCTAAAAGCATAATTTTGAGCCCATTACACCCTACAAAAATGAATGATGGAACCTGTCATATATAAGGAAGCTGTCTTTCATTACTGGTTTAAACTACAGCTCGAATATTAACAAATCTCTGTAAAATATCCAACTTCAGAATACCTGCAGAGTATCAAAACTTAGGAAGCCTCTGTAGAGTACCGAAGCTCAGTGAATCTCTAAGGAGTATCAATCTTCAATGAATCTCTGTAGAGTAATAAAACTCAGCAAATCTCTGTACAGCACTGTATATGCATGAGACCCAACACATCTCCCTGCAACCTTTGTTATTTCAACCCTTACTATGTAATTTAAGCAAAATGTCATGTGATGCTTTTCTAAAATGGTTATTTATTTTTTATTTATTTTATATATTAGAGGATCTTATATTGCCATCAATTTGCGCAGCGCTTTACACATTGTACATTCACATCAGTCCCTGCCCTCAAGGAGCTTGCAATCTAAGGTCCCTAACTCACATTCATACATATACATGGACCATGGGTGATTACGTGGGCAGGTGTTCTTGCTTTTTTGTTTTTCTTTTGATAGAAGGGCCTGAGCATTTAGATTTGGCTAGCACCTCAAACTGCCTGGTGGTAACACTTGTAACATGTACAATAAACAACAAGCTAACACATACAGTGAGGGGGAAAAGTATTTGATCTCCTGCTGATTTTGTATGTTTGCTCACTGACAAAGAAATGATCAGTGTATCATTTTATTTTCATTAGATTTTTATTGATATTGAACACCAGAAAAAAAAAATTGACAGTACATTGCAGGAAACTCCAGCTATAGAATATCCCAATGACATTATAACTACACCCCTGAAGATTGCATGATCCTCCATCCAATGTATCTGCCCCGTGACTGCCCCCGGTGGAGGGAATAGGTCCCCCCGCAGCACCCCAAATGGGAACATACTGTGCCGCGGAGCGAGGCATGTCCCCCCCTCGCCCCTGGGAGGGCAGCCCCATGGGAGCCAAAGAGGCCAATAGGCCAGTCCTTTGAGGGAAAATGTGCCATCCAAGATTTTGTTCAGACGGCTGTGGAAGAAATAACAAACAGAAACTTTGCAGGGATAACAACAAACGACATGTAGTAACCTGAGATATCAATCAAGTACTGTGACCTGTAGATAAAATTTAAACAAGGAATAGAGACAAGAGAGTAAAGAGACGGAAAGAAGGGAAGTGAAGAGAAAAGAAGAAAATAGAGTAGAGGGGGGGGGGGGGAGAAAGAAGTGTTGGTGATAGGGAATAGATTTACTACCTGATAAGGTGATTCCAGTAGGAGCATGAAGGGTTATGCTTGAGAGACATAAGCAAGCCAAGGTTCCCAGATTGCGTCATGTCTCTCCATGGAGTCCATGAGAATGCTTGCCGTCTTTTCTTGCGTCAAAATCCAGGAAATTTTCTTTTTAACCTGGTTGAAGTAAACATGTGGGCGTGTTCAGGCTCTAGCGATCGATATTTTAGTGCCGATCAGAATGAAGGTAATGAGGCGCTTGGTAGTTTTTGGTATCTCAGGAACCATAAAATTTAGCAGGGCAATTTGGGGGGATTTCAGAATCGGGAGTCCCGTGATTTTCCTAATTAAATGAAAGATTTTATTCCATAGACCCCTAATCTTAGGACATTCCCACCAAGTATGGATCATTGTGCCAGTGAGGCAGACCCAGCTCTCCCTCCCAGTCTCTCATATATCTTGCTTTATCTGAGGAGGATGCTAGGGAACGGTAGATCACCAAGATGCCGCCCCCTCTGCTCCATGGCTTGACCGCACCAAGCTTCATAGGCTGTTAGAGATAAGGGGGAAGATTTGTCTATCCATAAAGATCTGATGAAGTGGATAACTTGATGAAGCCTAAATCTCTCTGTCGTAGGCATGTCTAGTTTGCTCGTACAATGTGCCACAGAAATTGAACCCTTGGAGTTAACAAAGTGACCAATTCTGTACAGGCCTTTGTCCAGCCACTAGCGTAAGGCCAAAATGTCCATCCCTGGAGGGAAAAGCGGGTTATGGAATAAGTGGGAAAGTGGATGCCAGGAGGAGGTCAGATTGCTATTGTTTTTAATGCCATCCCAGAGGGCCAGGGAGTGAGATAGGGTAGGGGCCAATACAGGAGGTCTCGATTTAGGGGGACACCACAACAGAAAGTCAATAGTGTGTTTAGGCATTGCTTGTCTTTCCAGCCGAACCCAGTCAGGGTGTGCGCTTTTTGAGTAGATAACTGAGAGCTGGGAAAGTTGGGCAGCCTGATAGTACCACAGTAAGTTTGGGAGACTCAGACCCCCTTGGTCCCTAGAAGTCTTGGAAGGCTTCCAGAATTTTTGGAGCGTTTTGAGAAAGAGAGCCATCATGTTGTCTAATTTTGGGAAGGGAGTGAACTTTAAGTTTGGGGGCAAGTCTGTGTGCCAGCATTGAACCTATTTTATCTCTTTTAAGGTAAAATCCCCCCATCCCATCTGAGGTTTTTTTCCACGATAACCGTGAGGGCCAAGTTTAAGGCGGTGCGTGCTGCCTCTAATTTGCTTAGGGAGGTGCAGGAAGGAGCAGCCTTATGTTGCTTACTTGCCTTTAAGAATTCCTTTTCCAAGCGTTTGATATTTACTATTCTAGCTTTACGGATCCTGGAGGCCATCTGAATAAGCTTACCACTAATTGAGGATTTATGAGCAGCCCACAAGGAGGATGGGGAAATGTTATTGATGTCATTAAGGAGAAAGTATTCTTGAATAGCTGCGTTAAGCTCTGAGACATGTGCTGGATTGCTGAGAATAGAGGCATTCAACCTCCAGTTATAACATGCGTGCGAGTCAGATGGTCTATGTAATATATGAGGAGGGAGGAGGGGTCCGACAAGGTGGAGTCTCTGATAATAGATTTGGAGACCGAAGGTATTTGGTTTGTGCGAATGAAGAAGTGATCTATCCTAGCAAACGTATTATGAGGGCTGGAAAAGTGTGTATAATCTCAAGAGAAGGGTTTCAGTTCCCTCCAAACATCTACTAGCCCCTGGTTAAAGATTTGTCTAGTAACCTTGAGACTCTGCCTTGAGGGCTGAATCTGGTTCCTACCTGGGGGGCGAGTTTTATCCAATCCTACATCAAAAGCCATATTCGAATTGCCTCCGTATATCACTGTTCCTTCTGCTAGAGGAGTAGTTGCTTGGAAAAGGCATTCGAAAAAATTTGATTGGCCTTTATTCGGGGTGTAGTAAGAAATGAAAGTGAAGAGTTTGTTGTCAATGTGACCTTTAAGTAGTAGAAACTGGCCCTCGGGGTCCTTCAATTCAGTGATGCAGGAAAAGGGGACATTACGAGAGAAAAAGATGCCCACCCCCTTGGTTTTATTATCTGAACTAGCTAGATAGAATTTAGGGAATTTGCAATGAATGAAGGAGGGGGAGAACAATTTTGGGAAGTGGGTTTCCTGCACAAAGACAATGCCCAACTTTTGGGCAGTTTACTGTTGAAGCGTCTTTTTGCGTTTCATGGGGGAATTTTGGCCCTGGATATTATGAGAGGCTATACGGAGAGGGAGCCCGGGTGTAGAAGGGTCAGCCATGGAGCAGAGAGAGGAGAACTCGCGCCAATCCCCGGTCACCTACCTCAGATCTGGTAAGAATGGCTGGGACAGAAGCAGGATGACTAAATCTGGACAAGTTGCATTGGAACCAGAAAGGCAGTGAATCCGGTCCTATCACCAAAGAGAGAAGAGAAAACCTAAGAAAGAGAATAGACAAAAGGTGAGTGAAAAAAAGAAACATAGACAGAAAAAAAAAACATGGAGGGAGTATGGGGAACATACTCCACTTCTCAGATAATGTGGATCCCACTAAAAGTGGAAGCACCCTGTTCCGGAGAACTGAAAAAAACATTCTCTGCGAGCAGGGGGTGGGTGCAAAGTGACCACTCTACAAACCGTGTCCCCTGTAAAAAGGAAAACAAACATTAAGTAACATTCAGCAGTCATAGATAGCCCTCAGGCACAGTGTGGCTCTTGGTAGGCTTCTTGGCGACCATATGTCTGCCTTGAACTAAACAAATAACTACTACCCAGTCCAGCATTAATTAAGGAGTGGATGAACCCATCTTACCATGTGGGTACCTGAGCTGCCACTAGGGTGGCAGGGAACCATCCATAACAATTGGTCATGAGTAGGTAAAAACTGGAAAAGGTCCTATTAGGGGGCCATAGAGAAACCAAAAGCCCAATAAGGTATTGTTAGTAATGGGAACAGCAAGGAGATAAGAGTATCAAAGAGACTTAGAAGTCTCAAAACCAGCAGAGAGAGACAAGATGTTTATCCATCTGGACCTGTCTCCAATGTGGAAGATGAAGGGAAGAGCAATACGATAGAGCCTTCTCATGGAGGAATGCTTTCTTTGGCCTTCTTTGACTTGGGTTTTTTGCCAGAGGGTGATGAGAGTACTTGAAGGGGGCGGTCTCTTGGACAAGCTGGATGAGGAGGATTGCATTGGTGAGGGTGGGTCCTTGGAGATGATCCCCAATTGTTGGAGGAGCGATTCCCCTTCCTGGAAAGTGGAGAATCTATAAGGCTTGTTATGAAAGTCACCAATATTTTATGTTTTTCTGTGACATAATTGTGAGGAAAGGTTTCAGGGATCTCCGTTTTTGGATGGTGAAAGGGGAGATGTCAGTGAAAATTTGGACTGTGTGACCCAAGAGTGAGGGGTAGAGCTGGCTCTCTTCATCACCTCCTCTTTAGTACTGTAGTAGTGGGGTTTTACCACTATATCCCATGGAAGGCCATCTGAGCGGGGGGGACCTAACGCCCTATGGGCCTGGTCCAGCTCCATTTTGTGTGGGCGGATGTCAGGAATGAGGGTCTTGATCAAAGAGTGAACATCTTCCGGAACATCAGTAATGCTTTCTGGAAGGCCCCTGATTCGGAAGTTGAGCGTCCTTGATCTATTTTCGAGATCATCAATTTTAGCGAAAGGTCCTTCCAGTCGGTTGTGCAGTTCTTGAATTAGGTCTGAATTTTGGTTTACCCTAGTGATAGTGGCGTCCATTTTAGTTTCCATGTTATCAATGCGGGAGCCCAACAGTTGAATGTCAGATTTGATTTCCAAAGTTATTTTTGTCGCAGTCTGTGCCAGGCCCTTGTCAAGAAACTCCACAAACCTCTGGAACATGAGGGACGTGTCCTGATGTTGAGATGGTAGTGGGTCTTTTCCCTGGAGAGTGGTGGATCGTGGGGCAGGAACAGAAGAGGGTGACATGAGTATTTCATCCACAGTGTGGTTAAGAAGGGAGACTGTAGAGGCTGGTGAAAGGGGTTCTCCTTGAGCTAAGGACCTGATGGCCCTTCCGTCCAGCTCAGGCTGGGGGGATTCCTGCCACGATGGGGAGCCGGGAAGATCCGACAAGGCAGCTTCAAAGGGTTGCCTGTCAGCCGTCATTGTGTGGGCAGAGAGGTCGTCTGGTGGTGGGCTACTATGAGGCTGTAGATTGCGTCTGACAGTCCTGGCCCACATGCAGGTTATTAGTGTTATAAAGTGGATGCACTCTGTGTAGGGACCGTGGTGCCTGGGGTAGATAAATGGTGTTGTGGAAAAGCCAGAAGCAATGAACAGTTCCCCTTAGAGTACAGACAAAATGGAGGAGGGGGTCAGGCTGTGTATGTAGTGACGAACTGCCCAGCTCCAGGAGGGATCCCAAACTGATTTGTGTGTGGCTCAAGCACTCCTGGCTGAATGAGGCTAAGTTGTACAAAAGCTAGGGGGTTATTGAGATATTAGAAATGTCCTGATCCGGATATTATCAGCCCCACACTCCCCTGATTGCAAGGAGCTGTGCTGTATCTGGGAAAGGAGCAATCCACGTTCAATAAGAGAGCCTATGTAGTACTTGGAGCGGGCTTGGCTCCCCTGTCATGCAGGGGTAACTAGTAAATGAAGAGAAGGTCTCTGCATTATAGGGGGGGGATCACACTCAGTGTCCCATGTGGTGCTGGCACCCCTGACCTTAAAGGTCTGGTCCCGGTACCTTTAGCTCTGCACTCAAGCTAGCTGTGGTCCGGGTAGGAATGGCCTCAGTGTGGAGCCCGTCCCGCCGCCATCTTGCGGAGCTCGGCCTTGCCGTCACTCTGTCCCGGGAGTTTGCGTGCCTCTCTGGGAGTCGGGTCGGACCCCGGTGGAAGAGTCCTGAGGGTGCGGGGAGCTGTGCTGGCCCCTTTGAAAGCTCCAGAAGCTGCTGGATGGGGACGCCTGAATGTGAGAGTGGCACGGAGCTCTGTGTCTAAGCGTCCATCACAGAGCGCCGCACATGCGCACCCCAGTCTATAATTTTAACGGTAGTGAAAGACAGAATAACAACAAAAAAAACAGAATAATGCATTTCAAAAAAGTTATAAATTGATTTGCATTTTAACCACGTTAGGACCAGAGCACTTTTTGCGATTCAGCACTGTGTCACTTTAACTGACAATTGCGGGTGCGATGTTGTACCCAAACTAAATTTGCGTCCTTTTTTTCCCACAAATAGAGCTTTCTTTTGGTGGTATTTGGTCACTGCTGTGTCATTTCTGATCGCCGCTATAAACAAAGAAAGAGCGACAATTTTGAAAAAAAAAAAATTGATATTTCTTACTTTTTGCTAAAATACAAATCCAAAAAAACAAAATAAAAAAACAAATTTATTCATTGGTTTTGGACGATTTATATTCTTCCTCATATAGGTGTTTATTGATTGGTTTGCGCAAAATTTGCTGCGTTTACGAGGTCTAAAAAGAAGACGGGTGTAAATGATGAAGGCATATTTAACCTCTCTAAAACTTCTTTTTCAACAGAAGAGATTGCTGTACTCAATCGAGGTTTAAAATTCACCCCTGTAAAAAATGTAAATAAGTTCGACACCTTTATGGACGTGCAGAAATATATCAGAAAGTTGAATATAAAAAGGTATTTGATCACCAATCCCAAGGAATCCTGATTTAAGGTGAGATAATAGATACATACACACTTCATTGTCCAATGCATCATTGTTTAACCCTCCTGTCAAGCCTTCTCCATCAGTAGCTGTATTTAAAGATTTGGTCTTGAAAGACCTAGAGAATCTTAGTGTAAAGAAGTCATCCAATACTTGTGAATTTGAAAAAGGCCTATCAGATCTGTGTGAAAGATATAGTGATCCGCCCCCTCCGAAAAGGGGGGTGGTATTGTTGTATTGGACAAAAAGGATTATGTGACCGAGATGGAAAGAATTCTCTCAGCTCCCCTCACTTATGCTAAATTATCAGGTAATCCTACTACCAAATATAAACGTGAACTGACTGGCCTTATTAATGTGGCTGTTGAGGAAGGCATTATTAATAAAAAACAAAAAGCTTATCTTATTCCCTCTGCACCACGTATCCCTGTAATGTACTTGCCAAAAGTGCACAAGAACCTTGAAAAACCTCTTATGCCCATCATCAGTGGCATAGACACCTTCACGTCTAGAATAGGTAAATATGTAGATGAATTCCTCCAACCTTTAATATCAAAAAATGCCATCATATTTGAAAGACACCACACACACTCTGAATCCAATACAGGACTTGACGTGGAGGGAGGGTTACATCATGGCCACTGCTGTTGTGGCGTCCCTTTATACCATAATATCCCACCAACAGGGACTGGAGGCGGTAAAATACAATTTAGGGATGGATGATTCTTTACCGGCTAAACAGAGGTCTTTTATTCTTGACCTCCTGTCTTTTGCGATGCAACACAATTTCTTTTGGTTTAATGGTCTCTACTTCTTGCAGCAATGCGGTGTTACAATGGGTGCAAAATTTGCACCGAGCCTAGCAAATCTTTTTATGGCTCGATGGAAGGAGGACGTCATCTTTAATGACCGGCCGCCACAGCTAGTTCTCTGGTGGAGGTATATAGATGACGTCCTCCTCCTATGGGAAGGTGACCTATCTTCTTTGGATGACTTTATGGCAAAACTCAATGTCAATGACAGGGGTATCAAGTCAGAATACACAGCGAGTGTAGAACAGATCTCCTTCTTGGACCTGTGTCTGACTGTCTGTGGTAATCAAATTATTACTACCACACACTTTAATTCAACCGATCAAAATAGTTTTATTCCGACTGATAGCTGTCACCATACAGCATGGCTCAAGGCTGTCCCTAAAGGACAATTTTTGCGCCTTAGGCGCAATTGTACCCGTGAAGGTGATTTCCTCAAACAGGCTGACCAATTCAAGAGTCAATTCCTAGAGAAAGGTTACAATCTAGAGCAGTGGTAGGCAACCAGTAGCCCTCCAGATGTTGTGGAACTACATTTCCCATGAGGCATTTCGAGGCTGGCAGTTACAATTACTCCCAGAAGCATAATGGGATTTGGTAGTTTTGCAACAGCTGGAGGGCCCCAGGTTGCCTACCCCTGATCTAGAGAACCTTGAGTCTACCATCATGGAGGTGGCATCTTTAGACAAAGTTTATTACAGAAGCGAAACAGACCTAATCAGGAGGGACTCTTTCAGAGTTCATTTATAACATCCTATTCTACTCAACATTTTTACGTAAAAAATATCTTGTGCAAACATTGATCAGTTCTTAAAAATGATGCAGTGTTGGGTCCACTGTTACCACCAAGCCTGAAGGTCATTTTTAGGGGTGTGCCTTCCTTATGGAACAAAATTGCACATAATGTTGTTGATCGTCCGATCAAACCAATATTTTTTCAGGACCTTAAAGGCTTTTCCCCCTGCCACAAATGTAATATTTGTGCTCTTAATGCCTTTACAGGAAGGAGATGGGAGAGTTTTCGCTCAACTCAGACAGGTTACATATATTGTATTAACTCTTTTATTACGTGTTCTACTAAGAACGTAGTTTACATGCTACAGTGTAAATGCGGTAAACAATATGTAGGCCGTACTATTAGGGCATTACAGGTTTGTTTAAATGAACATGTAGGGAATATTAAGAGAGTTTTCCAGAATCACAGTGTTTCCGAGCACTATGATTTATGCCATCATAGAAACCCTAATAACACCTTATTTATGGCCATGATAAACTAAGTCCACATTGGAGAGGGTGTAATTCAAGAAGGGAAATCTCTCATATGGAAGGGAAATGGATTTACCGTCTTAAATGTTACTCCCCATTCGGCTTAAACATCGAATTGGGATGTAAATTGTTTTATTAATAACAGCTGAGGTGCAATATTTGAACCAACACTCCTTTTTTAGCTCCTATTTGTGTATACAAATTTGCTTTTAATCCTTTATATGACACATGAATATGTCCTTTGATCATTGGGGTATGATTGGGACGTAGGCTCTGTTCCGGCCTGTGTGGGTTGGCATGGGGATATTTTTTCTATTTTCTATATATATTTTTCTATTTTTTTCTATATCTTCTATTTTCATTTTTGTTTTAGTTTTTTTTTTTTCATTTGCCCACTAGATTGCGATGGACAGATCTCGGCATTCGGGATCCTTTATATGAACTTCCGCCCTATTTGGCGCCGTTGCCCATTTTAAAGTTTAAAAATACGTAATTCTTTATATATTTACCATTGGGGAAATTCACCCTTCTTCTGCTCCATATGCAGTTGTAAATATAGGATGATTTGTAATTAAATCTTTTTTTTTTTTTTTTATCCAACAAAACTGTTTATTAATAAATTGCAGAAAAAACAAAGATAACATACCACAGTTAGCAGTTTTACAGTAAACAGTCACAGACCCCATCCTCCCCCCTTGTACATTGCCACAGAAATCTTCACACCATCAAGTAATAATCAAAGACATCCAGTTTGAGCAGTCACCTTAAGGTCATTGGTCCCATGTAGTAATCGGTTGTCAGTAAGTACATTGCACAGGTCTATGGCCTGGAGTACCAGGTAGCCCAGGGCACATCCCAGATCACATCCACAGCAGTCTTTCCATAACCAGATCCACCGGGGCAAGCCCCGGTACATCTAGCCATGGAGCCCACAGCCTCTCAAACTTGTGCTCATTTCCCCTATGTTGGTACACTAGTTTTTCCAAGCTGAGTTGGTCTCCCACTTTTGCCACTCACTCCTTCACTGTGGGCGGGTCCTCATCCTTCCAATGAATCAGAAGCAGTTTGCGTGCCTGAAACAGGGCTCAGGGTATAGCTTCTCTAACATTAGTCTCCCCATCATACTCTTCCAGTATACCCAAGATACAGGCCCTAGGGGCCAGTGGAAGAGTTACCCGAAAGACCATGCCGATCTGCCGCACAATTCCTGCCCAGTAGTGGCGCAGTTTTGGGCAGCGCCATAATAAGTGGATCAAATCCCCATGGTCTCTCTTGCATCTGGTACAATTGGCGTCTGTCCTCAGGCCCATCAGGTGCAACCTATGAGGAGTGTAATGTACTCTCAGAAGGATGTATAGTTGTGTCAGCCTCTGGAACACGTTCAACGAGCATGAAACCACTGCCTGAAAAGCCTCTTTACATTGATCTCCATCCAGGGGACCCACATCCCGTTCCCACCTTTCCACCGCCGCCAGGGGGCGATCGCCCAAGATGGACTGAAGTAGTATGGCATAACTTTGTGATATGAAGCCCTTAGAAGAAATAGCTCCCTCAACGAGGTCAAACAGTGGGACAGGAGACAGGTGCCACTCAGAGGACCCACTCTGTGCCCTCACCGCATGCTGCAGCTGTAAATAACTAAAATGCATACTAGCAAGTAGTCCGAACATAGTCCGTAGTTTGGTGAATGGCAATAGGACCCCATCCTTAAATATCTGCTTGAGGTATGTCACTCCATATTTGATCCACCTAGGGCCTATCTGTAGTTTGGCCAGTTCCAAGTATGTATTATTATCCCAGATGGGACTGAAGGCAGTAAACCCTGTCGCCCCCTGGATATATTTGGTCTTGTTCCATATCTTTTGAATAAGATTGTAGGTCGGGTATCTTTTGTTGGGCAGGCCAAAGGCTTGTGCCCCAAGCGCCCGGGGGACCGAGTCTCTTTGAATGGTATGCAGCATCACTACTGTAGAGGACCTCCTCACGCCTCCCTCCCTCATGGCCCCTATAAAATGTTGTAATTGCGCCGCTATGTAATATAGCCACGGATTCAGGAGCGCCAACCCCCCCATCCTTGGGCCTCTGCAGGTTTTCCAGCCTAATTCGCGGAGTACGCTCTCTCCAGATTAGGGTTCAGAAAATAGAGTTTACTATTCTAAAGATTTTCAGAGGTATCACCATAGGTGTGTTATGGAGAAAAAGAAGTAATTGGGGCATAAGAATCGTTTTTACGAGATTTACCCGTCCGGCTACCGATATTCGCAAAGAACGCCAGGTTCTGATGCGCTCCCTAAATCTCTGGAGGAGGGGGTAAGTGTTCAGCTGGCAGAAATCCCTGGGGCATCGTGTCACCTGGATCCCAAGATATTTAAAGGACGACGTGAATGGTATAGGGCATGAGGTCGTTAACCTTTGGGTCTCATCACCATCTAAGAACAGTAGGCTGATTGCGACCAGTTAATATGGAGACCTGAGAAGGCACCAAATTCTGTAATAGTGGCTATGGCTTCCAGTAATGGGGCATCAGTGTCCCCCAGGAGGAGGAGCATATAGTAACACTTTCTCCTGTATCTCCCCGTAACTAAATCCCCCGATCCCCGCATGGCACCTGATCTTTATCGCCAGGGGCTCAATAGCCAGGGCGAACAGGAGGGGCGAGAGCGGGCACCCCTGTCTGGTGCCCCTTCGCAGGGCAAAGTTGTGTGATAGCTTTCCAAAGGTTCTGATGGCAGCTTGAGGTTAGGCATATAGTAGTTTTACCCAGGCTATAAATCTGGGGCCTATGCCAAAGCGTTTGAGTATGGCCCATAAATACTACCAGTCTATACTGTCAAACACTTTTGTGGAGTCTAGTGACAGTAGGGCCCTACTTCCCATATTATCCGCAGGGGACTGCATATTGATTTGTAATTAAATCTAATGTGTTGCCCTTTCTCCATGCCGACTTGATGGCCGCGGCTCAGTCTTCCGCCCTCAGTAGGGAGTTGTTTATATGAACGTAGCGCGCGTCTTTAGGCCACGCCTCAGACGATGTCAGTGGTATGACGAAACCGGTCGAGTGGACCACCAGACGTGCTACACTATGCTCTGATGGCCGTCCTTGCATTCACTGATGTTTACAATTTACATGCTTCAATCTTGCAAATGTGAGTGTACTATGTATGCCTTTTTATTGCATTTAATACATTTTATGCTGGATTACGCTATGGGCATCTTTGTTTGATATCTTTCTGAGGATTGCTGGATTCTGTTTACACTTGTCTCTGGAAGCCTTAGTGGTGCACATGTGTTTATTAGGGAGTGATTACGTCCCTACAAGCGTTTTTTGGCTATTCCATTAGTTTGGAATCCATATCTATCTGGTAAACTGCTTTCCAATTATCAGTGGTGGATTTTGCACAATATATGGGAGAAAAGTGTGGATTTTCCAGCCTTCCTTTACTGGGTGTTACGTTTTGAGTTTGACTCTTTTCCATAAGAGTTTTCCTCCTTTCCCATATGGACTTTATATGGACAATTAGTTGATTGCTATTTATTTTTTTATATTTATGTCGTTTTTCTGATATGCGCTGCTATTTGCTATTTAATAAATCTTCTGGGACACGTCAGATGTCCCAGAAGATTGCCCAGCCATTCACAACGCACAATGCGGCTCGCACATGCACAGTGCGCACCCGACTGTCAAGCCACAGCTGGGCATTCACACTTGTAATGTTGGTGCCGCGGAGGGGAGGGGGAGAGGAGCGAAGCATCGGGCAGCTGCATCGCTGGACCGTGGGACAGATGAGTCAGCAGTAGAGTTGAGCGAACACCTGGAAGTTCGGGTTCTGCTGGTCCGTCCGAACTTCGGGACAAAGTCCGGGTCCGGGTCCGGACGGAACCCGAACGATCGCACGGACAACGAACCCCATTGAAATCAATGGGGACCCGAACTTTTAGGCACAAAAATGGCTGTAACAAAGTCCTGGAAAGCCCCAGAGGGCTGCAAAAGGAAGTAAAATGGGGGTAAGGGTAGGGCAAGTGCCCTACAAAAAAATGGGGACAGGGAAATAACTGTAAATATTTTTAAAAAAATAAAAACATAAAAAAAGCAAAAATGGAGGTGAATGTGGATCATCTTCAAACTGTGTCTGAAAAGTATTAATTAACGGTAGAAGCCATATAACTGTTCTAAAATCATCTTCAAACTAGGGCAAGTGCCCTACAAATAAATGGGGATAGGGAAAA
>BLSH010521002.1:820153-830213 GCA_018402905.1 Glandirana rugosa
AATGGCGTTATCGTCGTCCGTCAATTGTTGCTGCGTGCTGCTGAGTGTGTAAAATACATGCTACTTTTTCACAATGCTTCTCATTTAATAACTTTGAAACATTCATTAACCTCCTCTGTTATAAGAGCTTCTACTGCTGTTTTCAACTGCTCCCAGAAAGCTAGATTATAAAGTAGTACTTTGATGTTGCTACTTATTTACACTGTAAACTTCCATTTCATTTAAATCTCGCTATGGTAATATGGCTGTTGTTAACTGCCTGCTGCTATTGCGGTAACTGGGAATACTCATTTTTTTCTGAGGGAATACATCACTTTTTATATTCTTTGTCAAAAGCCACTCAATATAGGCTTGGATTTGTAGAAATGCAGCCGAGCCTTAGTAGTCCTTCAAATGACTTTACTGTAATGCAGTCTCCGAGGTAATGATCTAGTCACTTTTTTTGCAACCGTTTCAAATAGGAAATGCTTTTATTGGTTTACAAACATCAATGTAGTAAAAATATTAAAAAGCAGAACTATGATGCGCATAGAAAACAAAACAAGGAGAGAGGCGCTTCTAAGAGTAGACTGTAAACAATTTTATAGCAATGAAAACAGTATCGTGGCAACTCACAAGACAGGCATGGTATTGCACATATGTGGAATATGTCCCAAGGTGGGAGACGTTTTTTGACGCGTTTCTGAGCGATCGGTCCGCTGGGAACGAAGGGACCGCGCTCTTTCTTCAGGCATACCTGGGTTCAGTCACAGCCATCTTTATGTGGCACGACCTTATCTGAGGGGCGGGACATCACACACATCAGCGATTCTACTAGAACGCTGGGAAGGCTGGTGCAAGAAAGTCCATAGTAAAAACATTTTGGTAATACATAATAATGCACATAAAACAAATAATGATAAACAATGAGGAGTAAACAAGGGGGAATGGAGGCAGGGAGGGGGGAGGGAGAAAAAAAGGAACTCAGGGAAAAACAGTAAGTGTGTGTATGTCGGTATCTCTGCATAGGGAAAAAAAAACTTTATTTTGGAGGAATGAAGAGGTAAAATGCATGATTGAAATCTAGGAAAAGGTGATGAAAAAAATAATAATTATAAATTCTGTATGGAGGATGACAAAGGGGCATTAAAAAATGTCAACTAGGTTGGCATATTAGTTAAAAAGGTCAAGACAAAATACAAACGACCTATATGTATCCATATAACAGAGGTTGAGCCGTGTGGAATTCTATAAAGCATAGTAAAAAACATGTCTAGAATGTATTATAAAATGCGTTTAAAAAACGTGATAAAAGAAAAACCAGGCCAAGATGGCTGGAGGAGAGGACTATAAAATCGTAGATATTTCAATAGTTTCATTGAGTCCACCTGGCGAAAGTACATCAAGGCGGTAGATCCAAAATGTCTCTCTAGAACACAACCTCTTAAATCTTTCTGCGTCAGGTAGGGATCTAGGGATTTGCTCAATGATCCAAACCTCAAGTCCCACAGTGGACCTATTGTGGCATTGTAAAAAATGCCGAGGCACACTGTGGAGATCTTTACCATATTCAATAAGTCTCCTATGTCGTCCAAAGCGTTGCCTTAGTGGCTGTATCGTCCTTCCGACGTATAGTAACCCACACGGGCATGTTAACGCCTAGACGACATGATAGGATGAGCAATTGAAGAAGCCTTCAAGTGGGTAAGTAGCGCCTTTGTGCTGAAACGACTTGCGTCCATGTCGGACAAAGTTGCAGGTTTTGCACAGGGCTTTTTTACATTGAAACATACCCACCATTGGGATAAGTGTCAATGGCAAGGTGGGGGGTGCGACAGATCTAAGCCTGCTGGGGGCTATCTTACTTTTCAGATTGGGAGCCTTTCGATAAGTGACTTTTGGTTGTTTTGGTAAAATGGTTTTCAGATGGGGATCTTGTGACAGAATGTTCCAGTGTTTTTTAAGAATGTTTTCCATCTTTTTATGTCATGTGTGAAAGGCGGTGATGAGTCTAGGGAATGCATATGTGAAATCAGGAGAAGTCTTTTTGGGGGGTGTTGCTCCCTGGAATGTATCAAAGGCCTGATCTATTAAAGGTTCCGGATAGGATTTGTCTAGAAATTTAGCTTTGAGCAATGTGCTCTGGGCAACGTAATCTGTTTCTAGAGTACAATTATGTCTCAGGCAACAAAACTGGCCTCTAGGGATGTTTTGAATCCAAGGCGGGTAATGACAACTTTTATAATGTAAAAGAGAATTACCTGTCGTGGGTTTGGTGAGGTTTTTTGCAGTGATGGTGCCATTGGAATGCCCTAGTTCAAGGTCCAGAAAAGCAAGGGTGTTGGTGTCAGCGACATGTATGAAAGATAGCTCGTAAGGATTGTTGTTACAATGTTTTATGAAATTATCAATCAGTTCCATGGGCCCTTCCCAGATGATGACTATGTCATCTATATATAACGACCATAAAAAAACTATATTAGATGCAAAAGGATTGTTGTGCATAATGTGATGGGATTCCCAATAGCCCATGGCTAGATTGGCGTATGAGGGAGCGAAATTGGCACCCATGGCAGTGCCTTTAACCTGTAAATAAAGGTCTTCCTCAAACCTAAAATAGTTGTGTGTGAGGCAGAACCTAGTGGCCTCTATGATAAAGGCCATTTGTCTGGGATTAGTGAGAGAGTCTGTGGATAAGAAATGTTCAATAGCCATGAGGCCAAAAGCATGCGGGATGGACGTATAAAGTGAGCTCACATCTAATGAGAGCCAGATGTAATTGGGTTCCCACGTGTAAGCTGACAGTAGCTCCATAAGATGACGACCATCTCTAATATATGATTGTAGTTCATGGACCAGGGGCTGTAGGAAGAAGTCAACATATTGACTGGGGCCAGTGGTTATGCTATCCATGGCTGCCACTATCGTTCTACCAGGTGGATTATGGGCATCCTTATGGATCTTTGGTAGATGATAAAAATATGGGATCTGGTAAAAGGTTCTGCATAAAAAGGCCGCCTCCAATTTAGATATGATCTTATCGTCTACACCAGTTTTAACTAGTTTATTTAGCTCTGTTGAAAAATCCTTGGTTGGGTCTTTAGAGATAGGGACATATGTATTGACATCAGAAAGGAGCCTATTGACCTCCGCTACATAGTGTTCTCTGTTCTGGATCACTATTCCGCCGCCTTTATCAGCAGCCTTGATGACTAGTTCGTTGTTATGCATCAATTTATCCAAGGATTTAATTTCTAAGGGTGAGAGAACGTTATGGTAAAGGAAGGACTTGGTAGACGTTTGGCATAATCTGAGCATATCCGAGTAGACTACTCGGTAAAAAGTTTCAAGATATGGACCTTTTGCACTGGTAGGGTAGAAAATGGACTTGGGCTTGAATTGGGAATGGACAATGGGAGGGGAAGTGGCTAAATGTTGCGTGAATAATTCCACTTCACCTTCTTCAGAGGAAAAAGAGTCAAGTAACTGAATGATATCGCCATCATAGTCAAACAAGGATAGGGGTGGATCAGGCAGGGGAGGGTCAGATAAACCCAAGTCAACATCATTACTGTCTGTATTAGTCTTCATATTATAATACCTTTTTAAAGTAAGATTACGGATGTACGGTTGAGGTCCTTAAATAAGGTGAAAGAATTGGGTTTATTGGTGGGGGCGAAATTAAGGCCTTTACTGAGGAGTGTACAGTCGTGTTCATCAATATTGAAGGTGGACAGGTTGTAGATTTTTATAGTTTGCTGTGTTTTTGATGTGTTACTTCTGAATTTTCCTCGTCCTCCTCTACATCCTCTCTTGGGAGCTTTCTTTTTTTGGAATTGGAGTGGAGAAGAGGAGGACTGAGGGCTAAAAAATTGTTATGATTGTTGTTACTGACTGGAACAGATGGACATGATTCCGGGACATCAGAAGGATGGGAAGAAGAACCCAAATGAGGTCTGGGATGATGTGTAATGGAGGCAAGGAAGGCCAATTCGTGATTGCCAAAAGAGCCAAAGACAGGGAGATCAGCAGAAAGGGAGCCTACTGTAGATCCATTGGTGAGTGAGTTGGTGATAGTCCGTGAAAAAAGCATTGGGGCAGAGACAGGGCCGTCAGCAGGTATGGATACACCAGAGGACGTTGTGTCTGATCTATTATAATATGTCTGGAGGTGGGTGATGAGCTGTTTTTTGGAGGTGTCATGTGGGGCCCTTTTCCTCTGTGGATGATGTTTAGGAAAATGTCTGTTATCTTGAGTGGTGTCGACACGTTTTGTTTTGAAATTATTTTGTCTGGGTGTGTGGACCACAGACTTGGATCTGGAGACGGGTATATGGGGGGTCCCTGAACCTCTGGAACGTGAAGGACAGTGAAGCACAGTGCTGACGTCACGCCGCCGCGACCCACTGCTGTCTTCCAAGCCTCAGTTTGGCGTCCTTGCCGGCTCCAGACGCCGCTGTACATCTCTACTGGACTTGCTTACCAGCACACCATCGGATGGCAAGCTGCTGACGTCTCCCACCTTGGGACATATTCCACATATGTGCAATACCATGCCTGTTTTGTGAGTTGCCACGATACTGTTTTTATTGCTATAAAATTGTTTACAGTCTACTCTTAGAAGCGCCTCTCTCCTTGTTTTGTTTCTCCAGTGGTCTGCAGCTTCTCCACCAGAGTGCAGTCTCTTTCTGTGGACAGTGATTCATTTTAAAGACTTTGATTTTGTGAACCATTTCACCGTTTCCCCTCCCCTCCCCCTTTTTGTCCTACCATCCATTGTGGTTTGTAAGTATTATTGAGTAATTATCACCATGCGCCTTTCTCCTTATTTATGATGCGCATAGATGTACTTCTTAAAAGGCACCAATGCCTATGCCTAGGGAACCGGAGGCTTACGTTTTTTTAAAGAGTTTTTATCACTCAGCAAAAAAAAAAAAAAAGGGAATTTTTGTGAAAACTAGTTGAGTGCTGTCCTTGATCCTTTTTATTATTTGGTACATTTTCAGTACAAGCTTTCAGAGGTCTACCCGTTCTTCTAGGGTCCAAGCAGAACTGGTACACAAAGGTTTAGCAAAATGTTATACTTACCTGCTCTGTGCAGTAAATCCTCCTACTCTCGAGTCCCTATTCGGCTCTCCTGGCCCCTCCCTCCTGTTGGGTGCCCCCACAACATCGCTGGAGCTAGAGGGACCTCAGGTAAGTATTAGGGGGGCTGCTGCACACAGAAGGCTTTTTATCTTAATGCATAGAATGCAATAAGATAAAAAACCTTCTGACTTTACATCCACTTTAAAGCTCAAGTTTGTAAATGCTTAGCACAAATCCCAATGGGAGTGCAGATTGCCACTTCAAAAAAGCTGCTAGCAGGCTTCAGCATTTCTTGAAGCTTGTTCAATGCCTTCTGAAGCCTGCCAGCAGCTTGCTTAGTGTGTTAATCAACACCCATTAGGATCTATGCTCAACATTTACAAACTGGAGTTGAATGGTACTTTAAAAGCTTTAACAAAGCTTTCTGAAAATTCTACAAATTCTTTGTCAAAACTTTCTGTTCACACTGCTCTTATACAAGCTAAAGCCCATGTGAAACAGGCCTTACAATGGCATTGCACAGTGCGGTTCACATAGAAGCAGTAGCATTCTGTAGTGTTGTATTATGTTAAAAATTAAGCAGCATGTCACTTTTATGAGGCATTACCTTGTCAGCTGCCTCCATTGATTTCAATGGTAATGCTCTGTAACCACCCCTTTACAGTACCTATATCACTTGGTGTGTTAGTGAAGCAATTATAACGTGTAACTGGGCACTGGGGGAGAGAGAGTAGCGTATTCTGTATCCCAGAATGCACTGGGAAATAACAGAACTAGGACAGAGCAGCTTCAGCCACTTCCTCTTTGTACAGAGCAGCCATGTGGTAACACCATCTGCTTCTGTGTGCAGGCAAATGCAGCAAGTCAGACAGCAATTGTCACGTACCTGACGGTGGAGTCTGTCTTGTGCAGGGAACAACCGCTCTTGCGCACCCGATTCAAGGACCCCTGGTAGTGGAGACAGAGGCCCAAGAGTGCGGGATGGCACGAGGGCTGGAGGGTCACCGATGACGTAGCGATGCTCCAGGAGACGTGCAGATAGAAGGATGGTCGTTCAGGCTGGGTCGGCAACAGGCTGGCAGGAAGGTACAAAGGATCAGGCAAAAGAGTAGTCAAAGTCCAAGCAAGGTTCGTTAACGGGCGGGCAGCAGAGGTACAAGGGAGCAGACAATCGGATGGTCGTGGGTAGCCGGGGTCGGTGCAGGTAGAAGACAGCAGGTCAGGACAAGCCGGGTCAACAGGAGGCAGAGCAACACGGGAGCTGGTATCCAGAGCTGGGGCTTACAGGTCGGGAACGCTGTAGGCCGAGCAGCACTTGGTCCCAGCAGTCTCCAGGCTTAAATAGGCCCATTTGGCGCCGTTTCCGGCGCGGGCGCGCACGGGAAACAACAGATTTCAGCCGGAGATAGTTCTTTTTCCTAACAGCAATACTGCCAGTGTCAGACAGGAGCCAAGACATTGAGCATCATTGCCTCTGGCAAAGCTTTTTGTTTAAGTGTGTCAAGTGTCAAAGACATCTACGTTTATGGATCCATCTAGGGCCGGTGCCACTACTAGGCAAATTAGGCAGCCGCCTTGGGTGCACTGCTGGTTTCCCTCTGCGCCTGCATGCTCTGTAGGCTGCAGCATGTAACTAACTCAGTCTCAGGCAGCTGCTCTGTCCGACTGGTAGTGTAATTAGAGGCGCAGGTAGCATTGGAGCCAGCGCTAGAGGAAGCAGAGCCGATGCATCCTGTATAGCGCCGCCTCCTGTCACATGGGCAGAGCAAAGGAAGTGGAGTCAGGGGTGGAGTCAATGGGGCGGCAAAATTATGTTTCGCCTAGGGTGTCAAAAATCCATGCACCAGCCCTGGATCCATCTTGCATAGAATTAGCAAAATTGCCTGCTATTACTCCATAACTTAACCACACCTCAAAGCAGATAATTTTCTGTACATAACTTGCCCTATAAGTACTTCCTACTAGGAAAACAACACTTTCATGGGCATTGATCAAGCATTCTGGAATCATTTACAACACTTCATAAACAAATTGAAAACACATCAAACACATCATAAATGCTATAGGCATCGTAATGAATATAGCTTCATTCTTCGTAATCAACACACGTGTGAACGAGCCCTAGTAAGGGCTCATACACACCCTTTTTTTAGCGTTTTTTGCAGCTCTCCATTTTATTCAATGGCCCCATAAAAACGCTGATGTTTTTGAGCTGTAGATAGCGTCGGCGTTACTGAGCTGAAAGCAGAACCCACGGGCAGTGCGTTCCGAGGCTGTAGCGTTATGGCGTTTTTGGCGTTGAGCCGTCAAAACGCTCACTAACGCGCATAAACACTATAGCGACGTTAACCTGCGTTTTTAGTGCTGCCGTTTTCAGGTTGAACAAAACGCAGACGAAAATGTGCTTTTGACGCCGATTTTAGCCTGACGTCGGTCCCGATGTTTTGCTATTACGCCCGTGTGTATGAGGCCTAAAGGTCATAAAATATTTGATTGTGATTTAGAAATCTGATAACCACATTCAGTTGGTTATCTCTTGTGTCAAACAGAATTTTCATTCAGAGTTCAAAGGTTTTCCCTTCCTGGATATTTTAAAAATTTCCTTTAGGAACCAAAACATTCATGTCTTCCATAGATTACTGGAGGTGGATATGTATGATCCTGTAACACTGAAGGTTCCTTTTGTGTGTGTGATACCTTTTAGTGGATTGATGTGTCAGCACAGTTTGCAGCATTTATTGTTGCAAGATTTTGTTCCATTGTTTGTGTCCCTGTAGCCAAAATAAAGTTTTTTGCTGATTAATCTACATCTGAGCTTGGGTGGCTGCCTTAGGGGCCAGCATTGGGGGTTGCTGTAAGACTTTTTTCAGCATGTTATGCTTTGTTATGATGCGTTGCCATTCCTTGATTATCTTTCTTATTCTATCTAGTTCTGTATTGTATGTGGTTACTAGTGATATTCAGCGATTCGATTTTCTGCCCAGGTTTTCAAAACAGTGGTTATGTTTGTACTAATGGTTTTGCTCCTGTAACTATTTTTTGGAAGAATTCTGCTAGTACTCTGAGATGTGTAATCCTGTTTTACGGGTTAAAGCATACGTCATTACTTTGTAGAACCACCTTTCGCTGCAATTACAGCTGCAAGTCTTTTTGTGGACATCTCTACCAGCTTTGCACATCTAGAGAGTGACATTTTTGCCCATACTTCTATACAAGATAGCTCAAGCTCTGCCAGATTGGATGGAGAGCATCTGTGAACAGCAATTTTCAAGTCTTGCCACAGATTCTCAAGTGAATTTAGGTCTGGACTTTGACTGGGCCAGTCTAACACATTGACCATTCCATTGTAGCTCTGTGTCTATGTATAAGGTCATTCCCTGCTGAAAATTGAACCTCCCCTCCCCCCAGTCTCAAGTCTTTTGCAGACTCTAGTTGGTTTTCTTTTAAGATTGCCCTGTATTTGGCTCCATCTATCTTTCCATCAACTCTGACCAGCTTCCCTGTCCCTGCTGAAAAAAAGAAAAAAAGCATCCCCACCACATAATGCTGCAACCACCATGTTTCACGGTGGGTATGGTATGTTTAGGGTGATGTGCAGTGTTTGTTTTCCGCCACACATAGCGTTTTGCTTTTAGGCCAAAAAGTGCCATTTTGGTCTTATCTGATCAGAGCACCTTCTTCCACATGTTTGCTGTGTCCCCCACATGGCTTCTTGCAAACTGCAAATGGGACTTCTTATGTCTTTCTTTCAACAATAGTATTCTTCTTGCCACTCTTCCATAAAGACCAGATTTGTGGAGAGCTCTACTAATAGTTGTCCTGTGGACAGATTCTCCCACCTGAGCTGTGGATCTCTGCAGCTCCTCCAGATTTACCATGGGCCTCTTGACTGCTTTTCTAAATAATGCTCTCCTTGCCCGGCCTGTCAGTTTAGGTGGACGGCCATGTCTTGGTAGGATTGCAGTTGCGCCATACTCTTTCCAATTTTTTATAACCTAACCCTGCTTTAAACTTCTCCACAACTTTATACTTGACGTGTCTGGTGTGTTCCTTGGCCTCCATAATGCTGTTTGTTCACAAAGGTTCTCTAACAAACCACTAAAGGCTTCACAGAACAGCTGTATTTATACTGAGACCAACTTACACACAGGTAGACTCTATTTACTAATTAGGTGACTTCTGAAGGCAATTGGTTCCACTAGATTTTAGTTTGGGGTATCAGAGTAAAGGGGATAACTAAAAATGCACGCCACACTTTTCAGATATTTATTTGTAAAAAAATTTGAAAACCATTTATTATTTTCCTTGCATTTCACAATTATGTGTCACTTTGTGTTGGTCTATCACATAAAATCCCAATAAAATACATTTACATTTTTGGTTGGAACATGACAAAATGTGGAAAATTTCAAGGGGTATGAATACTTTTTCAAGGCATTGTATGTGGTGGAATCCCATGGGCCTAGCTGTGTGTGTTGGGCCTGGAAGCTGGAACTGTGGAAAGTTTCCAGTATTTTGAGGAGCAGTGGCGACTGGAGAAGTTTTAGGATGGGGGGGGCGCCAGGCCTCGTCCTTCCTTTTTGACCCCTCCTAATTCTAATAAGCCCCACCCCTTATAGAATCCCCCCACTCCGTCCCCTGTATTCCACATATTGTTTCAGGAGTACACAGCTCAGCATCACAGGGCACAGTATACAGCTCAGCATCGCAGGACACAGTATACAGCCCCAGCACCACAGGACACAGTATACAGCCCCAGCATCACAGGACACAGTATACAGCTCAGCATCACAGGACACAGTATACAGCTCAGCATCACAGGATACAGTGTACAGCTCAGCATCGCAGGACACCTTATATAGCTCAGCATCACGGAACACAGTATACAGCCCCAGCACCACAGGACACAGTATACAGCCCCAGCATCACAGGACCCCCCTAAGATATTCCCCACCCCGAATAATCTTAATCCTCCCCAGTTTTTCCTTCCTGC
>BLSH010521002.1:851465-890353 GCA_018402905.1 Glandirana rugosa
GGTTCGACTTTGTTTATGACATGTAAAACAGTTTTTCTTTCTTATGTATCTCACAAAATGTACAGTATTTGTTTCAGCTTGGGACCATGCAGCAAGCCACACAGTTTAAAGGCTAAGTTCACCTTTTTTTCTAAATTCCAGCTCCCCTATATAGCAGTATAGCATTAAAGCATTTGTCAACTCAAAAAAAACCCCAAAAAACAGATCCTGTTCCCTTAAAGCACGTTATACAGCACAGAGCTTGTGCTGTGTCATATCACCTGAAATACCTGGCTGATCCTGCCTGGCTATGCCTTCCCCCCTGTATACTGACCATGATATATGAGGGCTGCTGAGCCCTGACACCGTGGTCAAAGTTTGTGCCTCCATCAGCCGCAGCCCAGCTCTCCTTTGTCTGTGTCTCCTCTGTCCTCCTCCCCCCACCCCTTCCTGCTTGTACTAGTATCTGCCCCCCACTCATGCTGCTCTCATATCTGCAGCTAAATGCTGTAATCCCCTCTGTACAATACTAATAAGTGTCCCTGTGCCTGTGTAATGTAAAAAATCTGCCAGTCTGTACCTATATGAGCGAGGCTCCCGGTGCTCAGCTGACTGTCTGCTCTCTCTCTCCTCTCTCCCTCTCCTGACGTCAGTGGGAGTGCTCGGCCCCGCTCACTGGATCTCTCAGCTGGAGAGAGAAGAAAGCTGAAAAGTCAGCTGAGTGCCAGGAGCCAACCTTATATAGGTACAGATCGGCAGATTTTTTTACATTACACAGGCACAGGGACACTTATTATTATGATGCAGAGGGGATTACAGCATTTAGTATAAGTGGGTTAACAACCACTTTAATGTACTTATTTTGCAAAAATAAAACAGCTTTCCATTAATTCCAGACAGGCTTACCTAACTCTTTTCACAGCTGTTTAAACACACTGCTTGATTACTTCTGCCTTAGTTCCTGGTCAGACTTTAGGTCATAACACAGGAAGGAGTTGACCAGCTGATCTCATTAGCACACACCTTGCATCATCTACCCGTAGATAGACAGCTGGTCAACTCCTTCCTGTGTCATGACCTAAAGTCTGTCCAGTAAGTAAGGCAGAAGTAATCGAGCAGTGTGTTTAAACAGCTATGAAGAGAGTTAGGTAAGCCGGTGTAGAATTAATGGAAAGATGTATTATTTTTGCAAAATAAGTACTTTAACCACTTGCCTTCCGCCCACCGTCAAATGGCGCAGGGGAGGTGCGGCTCTCGTTCTGGGAAGACGTCATATGAAGTCGTCCCAGAACGCGCGCAGTGCGGCGATCGAGGCCGCGTCTTGTTGCTAGCACACGGCGCGACCCCTATCTCTGTAAAGAGCCATGGCCGCGGCTCTTTAACCATGTGATCATCTGTGACCAATCACAGCCGGTCACATGTAAACACGGAAATGCCGGTAATCGTCTCTCATCGCTTCACACTGACAGAGTGTGTGGCGAGGAGAGCCGATCAGCGGCATCTCCTCGCAGAGAACATCTAGGCGGGTAATCAGGCAAAGACCATCAGTGCCCTGATTACAATTAGCACCACCAGTGCCAGAAACCAGTGCCCACCAGTGCCAGCAATCAGTGCCCACAAGTGCCAGCAATCTGTGTCCACAAGTGCCAACCAGTGCCAGCAATCAGCACCCACAAGTGCCACCAATCAGTGCCCATTAGTGATGCCAGTCAGTGCTGGCTATTAGTGTTGCCTATCAGTGCTGCCCATCAATGTCATTGCTGCTGTCCATTAATGCCCATCAGTGCTGCCCATTAGTGCCCATCAGTGCTGCCTATCCGTGCAGTCTATCAGTGCCCACCAGTGCCACCTATCAGTGCCACCTATCAGTGCCCACCCATCAGTGCTGCCTATCAATGCTCATCAGTGCCACCTATCAGTGCCTATAAGTGTGGCATATTAGTGCCTCCTTATCAGTGCCACCTAATCAGTGCCAATAAGTGCCACCTCATCAGTGCCCATCAGTGCAGCCTAGCAGTGCCCATCAGTGCAGCCTCATCAGCGCACATCAGTGAAGGAGATAAATTACTTATGTACAAAATTTACTGACAGAAACTACCGTATATACTCGAGTATAAGCCGACCCAAATATAAGCCGAGGCACCTAATTTTACCACAAAAAACTGGGAAAAGTTATTGGCTCGAGTATAAGCCTAGGGTGGGAAATGCAGCAGCCAGAACACAGGGACAGGGAGCCATTACACAGGTATTGTAGCTGGAACACAGGTATTGTAGCCATTACACAGGGACTCAGCAATTACACGGGTATTGTAGCCAGAACACAGGTTTTGTAGCCATTACACAGGGACTCAGCCATTACACAGGTATTGTAGCCAGAACACAGGTATTGTAGCCATTACACAGGGATTGTAGCCAGAACACAGGTATTGTAGCCATTGCACAGGGATTGTAGCCAGAACACAGGTATTGTAGCCATTACACAGGGATTGTAGCCAGAACACAGGTATTGTAGCCATTACTACCTGCACAGGATGATACTGGCAGATGGCACTGATTGGCACTGGATGGTACTGGCTGGCACCGGCAGAGGAAATGAGTACGGTAGATTCACAATGCACAGAGCACGCTGCTTCTAAGAGCCGCTCTGTGCATGAAACTGTGAGCTAATTACACTGGAATGCAGAGAATGCAGAGAGAGAGCTGTCAGATTTTCACTGGGATCGGAGGTTGGCGGGACTGAACAGCTAACACCCATGCGTCCCGTCCACCTCCCGACATCACGTTGAGGACCTGACAGCTCTCTCTGCATTCTCTGCATTCCAGTGTAATTAGCTGACAGTTTCATGCACAGAGCGGCTCTTAGAAGCAGTGCGTTCTGTGCAATGTGAATCTACTCATCTTTTCAGATCACCCACAGAGTCTGTGGGACACTGACTCGAGTATAAGCCGAGGGGGGCCTTTTTAAGTACAAAAAATGTGCTGAAAAACTCGGCTTATACTCGAGTGTATACGGTAATAAAAAATTTTTTTTTCAAACTTTTCTGTCTCTTTTTTTTTTTTTTTAGCAAAAAATAAAAAAACAGCAGTGATTAAATTCCACCAAAAGAAAGCTCTATTTGTGTGAAGAAAATGATAAAAATGTCACATTGTTACAGTGTAGCTTGACCGTGCAATTGTCATTCAAAGTGTGACAGTGCTGAAAGTTAAAAAATGGCCTGGGCAGGAAGGGGGTGAAAGTGCCCAGTATTGAGGTGCTTAATGCTATATTGGTACATAGGAGAGTTGGAATTTAGAAAAAAAAGTGAACTTAGCCTATTGACTGATAATAAATATTGTATATGGATCAGGTAGAAGGGCCTTGGAAGCAGCCTGTCCACATCCAGTGAAACCGGTCAGGCATTGTCTTTTCCAGCAACCCAACCTCTCCTTGGTGATCCGATATGGACTGATAAGTATACTTTATACATACAGTGCATCTGGAAAGTATTCACAGTGCTTTACTTTTTTCACATTTTCCTTTTGTTACAGCCTTATTCCAAAATATATTAAATTCATTATTTTTTTCAAAATTCTACAAACAATACCCCATAATGACAACGTGAAAGATGTTTGTTTGAAATCTTTGCAAATGTATTAAAAAAAAAAAAAATCACATGTACATAAGTATTCACAGCCTTTGCCATGACACTCAAAATTGAGCTCAGGTGCATCCAGTTTTCACTGGTCATCCTTGAGATGTTTCTACAACTTGACTGGAGTCCACCTGTGGTAAATTCAGTTGATTGGACATGATTCGTAAAGGGACACATCTGTCTATATAAGGTCCCACAGTTAACAATGCATGCCAGAGCACAAACCAAGCCACCAAATCCAAGACAGGCATCAAGGCACAGTCTGGGGAAGAAAAATGTCTGCAGCATTGAAGGTCCCAATGAGCACAGTGGTCTCCATCATCTGTAAATGGAAGAAGTTTGGAACCACCAGGACTCTACCTAGAGCGGGCCGTCCGGCCAAACTGAGCCATCGGGGAAGAAGGGCCTTAGTCAGGGAGGTGACCAAGAACCCGATGGTCACTCTAACAGAGCTCCAGCGATTCTTCTATGGAGAGAGGAGAAACTTTCAGAAAAACAACCATCTCTGCAGCACTCCACCAATCAGGCCTGTATGGTAGATTGGCCAGATGGAAGCCACTCCTCAGTAAAAGGCACAAGACAGCCTGCCTGGAGTTTGCCAAAAGGCACCTGAAGGACTCTCCGACCATAAGAAACAAAATTCTCTGGCCTGATGAAACAAAGATTGAACTCCTTGGCCTGAATGACAAGCGTCATGTCTGGAGGAAACCAGGCACCGCTCATCACCTGGTCAATACCATCCCTACAGTGAAGCATGGTGGTGGCAGCATCATACTGTGGGGATGTTTTTCAGCAGCAGGAACTTGAACCCAATTGAATATCTCTGGAGAGATCGGAAAATGGCTGTGCAATGACGCTCCCCATCCTATCTGATGGAGCTTGAGAGCAAAGAAGAATGGGAGAAATTGCTCAAATATAGGTGTGCCAAGCTTGCAGCATCATACTCAAAAAAGACTTGAGGCTGTAATTGGTGCCAAAGGTGCTTCAACAAAGTATTGAGCAAAGGCTGTAAATACTTATGTACATAAGTTTCAAACAAACTTCTTTCACATTGTCATTATGGGGTATTGTTTGTAGAATTTTGAGGAAAATAATGAATTTAATCCATTTTGTAATAAGGATGTAACATAACAAAATGTGGAAAAAGTGAAGCACTGTGAATACTTTCCGTATGCACTGTATATGTCGTTCCTTTCACTCTCAACCTGAGCCAATCCTTGATACATAGAAAATTAAGGAACATTCTAAATGTGACCATGTGGATGATGGATTAGAATAAAGAATTTGTGATCACGTATGTTCTGGAACTTTGTCAGTATAAGCCCCTATGCTCTGCAGCAGTGTTCCCCAACCCAGTCCTCAAGGCCCACCAACAGGTCATGTTTTCAGGATTTCCCTCAGATAAATCAGCTGTGGTAATTACTAAGGCAGTGAAACTGATCAAATCACCTGTGCAAAATAATGGAAATCCTGAAAACATGACCTGTTGGTGGGCCTTGAGGACAGGGTTGGGGAACACTGCTCTACAGTGTTGTGGGTTTAGCCCTTTTCTGGTGTGTGAGGGAGGTAGATAGTCTTCATCTGGCTATCCGTAATGGGACTGGATCCCTATATTTGAAATGCTCTGTATAATAACTTGGAGCACGGTAACCTTTGAGAAACTCAAGGGCATTAACAGTGTACCAAATGAGGCTTTCCAGTGAATACCATTATTAAACTCTGTGACTCCCCTTCTGAGATTGCACCCTCAGCAGATATATACACTTTGGAGTTGTTTGCTTATTGACTGGC
This sequence comes from Glandirana rugosa, assembly GCA_018402905.1. Classification (NCBI taxonomy): domain Eukaryota; kingdom Metazoa; phylum Chordata; class Amphibia; order Anura; family Ranidae; genus Glandirana; species Glandirana rugosa. The sequence continues at coordinate 856,868 of BLSH010521002.1, forward strand.
TCAGTGAATGGGAATACTCCCATGTGGAGAATTACCAAAGGATCCCCTAACTTTCTACCATTATAAACATATTAATAAAGTGTAATACAAAATGATATATTATGGATAGGGGTGACCATTTCTTGAGAGAAGCAGGCGCATGTTTTTAATGTGTGTTTTATGTATGTATTTGGTGTGGTTTTAACTTTGATACATAATGTAATAAAGTAACATTTTTGCATTTAGTCCAGTGAGCTGATCAATTGATTTTCTTTATTTTTTTTCTACTTATTTACATATAAGAGGGGGAGTTGAGTCCAAATCAGGTTTTTATTTTTTAAGTTTTTCCAATTTTCTCTTATGTAACAAAATGTACATTATTACACATTACACATAATACACATTCCTTTTTATATTTATTGTTTAGGCCACATTCACAAGTGTGAATGGGGTCATTAGCGATTAGATGCAAAAGATCCAGCGGGGGGTTCCCGTTGATTAGCTGCAGGTGTAATTTAAGACAACTGCAATGAAAGGCTGACAGCTCCTGCGGATAATTGCAGGCGCCCGTATGTAATTGCTCAAGCAGCAATCCCCTGCAAACAATCGGCCCTGGATGCAGATGCATCCAGAACCAATCATTTGCAGGTAATCACTCCATAAGCAATTACAAGTGAGTGCTGGCCCCACATGTCTTTTTTCCCCTCAGCAGAAGATTATGACTGTTATCACTACTGTCATTGTGTGAGAGCAATAGTCCAACATGCCCCCTGCACAGTCACAACTACTGCTCTACCATCCAGTAACGAGTGGGAGCGCTGCTGATTGGAGTACACTAGTTGTAACTAGGCAGTGGGCATGCCAGACTGTTGGAGATAGCCCACTGATTCAACACACCTTTATGATCTAGCTTAGTATTCTAAGAATACTATTAGGCTATAAAGTTGAATTCCAGGTTTATAAAAATAAAAATAAAAATTCAAGCAGTTCTGTATTTCTTAAAGTGTTACTAAACCCAGGAGCCTGCATTCACAATATCTGGTCTCTCAGAGTAAACAGAACAGGTAAATGCAATTATTTTAGTAAATACATTCTAAATACATTTTCTCATCCGCAGTATATAGCAGTTTTGTGACTTCTATCAGTGTTCGGTTAAAGCTTGTAGAATGTGCTTTCATTCTACTCGGACTGTCCTATGAGGCTGCAGGACCCTTGGCCCTCTGTGTGAACAGTGCTGGCTGGCCCTGTGCTGATCACATACAATCTCCCAAGAATAAAAAAAAAAAACTCTAACAATACACACTTCATACTGAGTATGTGCAGAGTGACTCCAAAGGCTCTATCATATCAGGAGATGGATTGGGGACAGTAAAAGAAGGGGAGCATCAGAGAAGACAGTCTTTTTACACAATGCAGAGGATTCACCCCTTAGGTTTCACAGTGAGTATAACATGCACGCTTTACTGCATATACAGACTGATTTTACTGTTGTGGGTTTAGTAACCCTTTAATAGCTTTCTTTCTTAACGTATTTTGTCATACAACAAGAATAAGTACATGAATTGGTCTTGACATCAGCCTCCTGTCATCCTATGCACAGGAGCACCCACACTCACCTTGATTCGGAAGGTCCTTGCTTTTCTAAGGGTCGTATTTTTTTCCTGATAATTGACAGCTTAGTTGTATCAATGACTTTAGTCTCTCCGCTGCTATAAGTGAATTCCAGTGTTCCGTTCCATTCTCCTTGGGCCTTACATACTATTGTGTTGGTGGGCATGTGCTTGACTTCAGCTGTGACCCTATTAAGAAGCCATATGCATTTGTTAAAAGAAATGTACTATTTTATGTTGCTTTCTTATACAGCTAAAAGAAACAAACAATAAAATGAAATAGACTAACAAAGTGAAGAGCTAGGAGTTAAGTACCTAAAACTCATGCTAGTTGAATATAAAAATATATATGGCAAAGCATACCAGGAGTTCTATTTTCAGCCTATCACTATGCTATTATACAGTATCTCACAAAAGTGAGTACACCCCTCACATTTTTGTAAACATTGTATTATATCTTTTCATGTGACAACATTGAAGAAATGACTCTTTGCTACAATGTAAAGTAGTGAGTGTACAGCTTGTATAATAGTGTAAATTTGCTGTCCCCTCAAAATAACTCAACACACAGCAATTAATGTCTAAACCGCTGGCAACAAAAGTGAAAATGTCCAAATTGGGCCCAATATGTCAATATTTTGTGTGACCACCATTATTTTCCAGCACTGCCTTAACCCTCTTGGGCATGGAGTTCACCAGAGCTTCACAGGTTGCCACTGGAGTCCTCTGTCACTCCTCCATGACGACATCACGGAGCTGGTGGATGTTAGAGACCTTGCGCTCCTCCACCTCCCATTTGAGGATGCCCCACAGATGCTCAATAGGGTTTAGGTCTGGAGACATGCTTGGCAAGTCCATCAGCTTTATCCTCAGCTTCTTTAGCAAGGCAGTGGATGTCTTAGAGGTGTGTTTGGGGTCGTTACCATGTTGGTATACTGCCCTGCAGCCCAGGCTCCGAAGGGAAGGGATCATGCTCTGCTTCAATATGTCACAGTACATGTTGGCATTCATGGTTCCCTCAATGAACTGTAGCTCCCCAGTGCCGGCAGCACTCATGCAGCCCCAGACCATGACACTCCCACCATCATGCTTGACCATAGGCAAGACACACTTGTCTTTTAACTCCTCACCTGGTTGCCACCACACACGCTTGACACCTCCTGAACCAAATAAGTTTATCTTGGTCTCATCAAAGCACAGGACATGGTTCCAGTAATCCATGTCCTTAGTCTGATTGTCTTCAGCAAACTGTTTGCGGGCTTTCTTGTGCATCATCTTTAGAAGAAGCTTCCTTCTGGGACAACAGCCATGCAGACCAATTTGATGCAGTGTGCGGCGTGTGGTCTGAGCACTGATGGGCTGACCCCCCCCTTCAACCTCTGCAGCAATTCTGGCAACACTCATACGTCTTTTTCCCAAAGACAACCACTGGATATGACGCTGAGCATGTGCACTCAACTTCTTTGGTCGACCATGGCAATGCCTGTTCTGATTGGAACCTGTCCTGTTAAACCACTGTATAGTCTTGGCCACCATTCTCCAGCTCAAATTCAGGGTCTTGGCAATCTTCTTATAACCTAAGCCATTTTTTTGTAGAGCAACAATTCCTTTTTTCAGATCTTTAGAGAGTTCTTTGCCATGAGGTGCCATTTTAAATTTCCAATGACCAGTATGAGAGAGTGAGAGCGATAACACCAAATTTAACACACCTGTTCCCCAATCACACCTGGGCCCTTGTAACACTAATGAGTCACATGACACCGGAGAGGGAAAATGTTTAATTGGGCCCAATTTGGACATTTTCACAGGGGTGTACTCACCTTTGTTGACAGCGGTTTAGACATTAATGGATGTGTGTTGAGTTATTTTGAGGGGGACAGTAAATTTACACTGTTATACAAGCTGTGCACTCACTACTGTACATTGTAGCAAAGTGCTATTTCTTCAGTGTTGTCACATGAAAAGATATAATAAAATATTTACAAAAATATGAGGGGGTCTACTCACTTTTGTAAGATACTGTACATTAACAATGGCTGAGTAGCCTGTAGATGCTAAAGCATGCTTGTGAATGTTCAAGTCACCCATCCTCTGGAGGATGGGACATGCGTCTTTGCAAGTGACATGAGTGAAGCTTGGCCAATCAGAGCATGGCTGAGGCTGAAGTCTTGGGAAGCAGTAAGGACTATGTAAGGATGTTGCGTGAAAATGCAAAGCTTTTGGGAGGAGTTTTACAATAAGTTACACCTATTCGTTGTGGTAACACAGGCATTATTACGAAGCACCATGTGTCTGTTAGTACACTGTGGTGCCAATTAAATGCAATGGCACCCCTATGCACTAAGGCAGTGCACCTCCAATGTCCACATTGCTGTGCACTACAATGCATGGTAATGTAATACTGCTGGTTGCGGTGTGTGTGGTGACTAGTCACCAATATTGCCTGTGGTCTCCCTGAGCTGATCCTTCCCCATTACTAACTTACCATGCACACTAGCATACCATTGCACACTGCAGATATACAGTATCTCACAAAAGTGAGTACACCCCTCACATTTTTGTAAATATTTTATTATATCTTTTCATGAGACAACACTGAAGAAATTACACTTTGCTGCAATGTGAAATAGTGAGTGTGCAGCTTGTATAACAGTGTACATTTCCTGGCCCCTCAAAATAACTCAACACACAGCCATTAATGTCTAAACCACTGGCAACAAAAGTGAGAATACCCCTAAGCGAAAATATCCAAATTGGGCCCAATTAGCCATTTTCCTTCCCCTGTGTCATGTGACTTGTTAGTGTTACAAGGTCTCAGGTGTGAATGGAGAGCAGGTGTGTTAAATTTGGTGTGATCACTCTGAATCTCTCATACTGGTCACTGGAAGTTTAACATGGCGCCTCATGGCAAAGAACTCTCTGAGGATCTGAAGAAAAGAATTGTTGCTTTACATAAGGATGGCCTAGGCCATAAGAAGATTGCCAAGACCATGAAACTGAGCTGCAGCACAGTGGCCAAGACCATACAGCAGTTTAACAGTACAGGTTCCACTCAGAACAGGCCTCACCATGGTCGAAATACAAATATAGTGTGCTTGTGCATGAAAAACAAAATATAACCATGTAAATCTTTGTCCGAGTGTAAATTCTGCCCCCTAGTGCATATAAACAACTTATATGGGTAAATAGATAGAAATCACCAAAAAACAATATATAAAAAACAAAGTGTATATAAATATTGAAAATAAATCCAAAGTTCCATATAGTTTAGTGATGCCGGTGTGACAGAAAGACGTGAGTTTTCTTCCTACTATGTGTATAAAAGCAGTATCAACCATCCAACATAGCACCAATCATGAGACAATCCTTCACCAATATGGATGTGCCCTTACCAGAGCCCCTGGACCCCCTATCATGGGGGTCTGGGAAAGCTTGTGTGGATATCTGGCCTCCACTCAGCCCCCAGGGTTGGTGTCCTCCAGCAATGCCTCCCGGATATACCACCAGATGCGTTGTACCCAGTAGGGATAAAAGGCCACAGTAGTGTGATACTGTTTAAAAACAAGGTATTTTAATAAAAAATACTGCTCTTACAGGATCCAAAACGTATCTGCGCAAGACAATACAATAATCCACGTGTATAACCAGCGGTGACTCGGAGACAGTACTTCCGCCCTAACGGTTTCGTCACCAGACGGACTTCTTCCATGGTCGACCAAAGAAGTTGAGTGCACATGTTCAGCGTCATATCCAGATGTTTTCTTTGGGAAATAGCCGTATGAGTGCTGCCAGCATTGCTGAAGAGGTTGAAGGGGTGGGGGATTAGCCTGTCAGTGCTCAGACCATACACCGCACAATGCATCTAATTGGTCTGCATGGCTGTCGTCCCAGAAGGAAGCCTCTTCTAAAGATGATACACAAGAAAGACTGCAAACAGTTTGCTGAAGACAAGCAGACTAAAGGACATGGATTACTGGAACCATGTCCTGTGGTCTGATGAGACCAAGATAAACTTATTTGGTTTAAATGGTGTTAATCTTGTGCACCAGCAACCAGGTGAGGAGTACAAAGACAAGTGTGTCTTGCCCACAGTCAAGCATGGTGGTGGGAGTGTCATGGTCTGGGGCTGCATAAGTGCTGCCGGCACTGGGGAGCTACAGTTCATTGAGGGAAACATGAATGTCAACACGTACTGTGACATACTGAAGCAGAGCATGATCCCCTCCCTTCCGAGACTGTACCGCAGGGCAGTATTCCAACATGATAACAACCCCAAACACACCTCCAAGAAGACCACTGCCTTGCTAAAGAAGCTGAGGGTAAAGGTGATGGACTGGCCAAGCATGTCTCCAGACCTAAACCCTATTAAGCATCTGTGGGGCATCCTCAAGCAGAAGGTGGAGGAGCACAAGATCTCTAACATCCACCAGCTCCGTGTTCAAGCTGTACACCCATTACTTTACATCGTAGCAAAGTGTAATTTCAGTGTTTTCACATGAAAAGATATAATGTTTACAAAAATGTGAGGGTGTACTCACTTTTGTTAGATACTGTACATCTGTGAGGATGTAGGCAGAGAAGTGCATAGATACCCTCACATACCTGGAAGTGCACTGCTATTTTTCAGAAGGAATTCAAGACAAAAGAGGTACATTTTACACAATACTGCTAAGACACATTTAACATTTTAGATGTTCCCAATAACACTGCAATTTTTCACTTTTTGAGTTCAGGTGCATTGTAATGCAATGCACATTAACTTACAACATAATGGGGTTGATTTACTAAAACTGGAGGGTGTAAAATTTGGTGCAGCTGTGCATGGTAGCCGATCAGCTTTTAATTTCAGCTTGTACAATTAAGCTTTGAAAAAAGAAAAAGAAAAACGCTGACTGGTTTCTCTGCAGAGATGCACCTGATTTTGCATTGTCCAGTTTCAGTAAATCAACCCCATTGTGTGTTAAAGTGGTATTAAAGCTTTGTTTTTTAAAATAATAAACATGTTAGGCCTCATACACACGGGCTTTTTTACAGCCACATTTTTGAGCTGTTCTTACAGCTTAAAAAGGCCTCTCTGTGTTATTCAATGGCCTCATAAACACACTGATGTTTTTGAGCTGTAAGTGGCATAGGCGTTTTTAAGCTATAAAAAAACCCAGGGCCAGCACATTCTGAAGCTGCAGCGGTAGAGCTGTCTTGATGCTGACCTGAGTAAAAGCTTATCGGAATTTGGAAGCCCCCTTTAACAAGCCCCCCACCCTATGTGAATGAGTATAAAAATATTTTATTAAAATCAGCTCCAGTGTCTTCTCCCTCTCCGGCATCTTCTTTCTTCTGCTCTTTTGCCGGGTCTCCTTTCTTCTGAGGGATCTTTTATCTTCTGCTCTTTTGCCGGGTCTTCTCCGCTGTCTTCTCCCTCTGTTCTTCTTCCCATGTTGATACGACGCGATCTCCCGGACTAATGCTGTCTCCATGCTCTGCATTGACTTATATTGGCATGGGGCGGGGCCACCCGCTGACATCATCCGGAGGCCCCACCCCTTATGACATCACCAGCTGAGACATGGTGGGCGGTGACGTCATAAGGGGGCGGGATGTCATGATGACGTCAGCGGGTGGCCCCACCCCATGTCAATATAAGTCAATGCAGAGCCCCCACACCAAAAAAAATGGGTCCATACCAGACCCTTATCCGAGCATGCAGCCCGGCAGGTCAGGAAAGGGGGGGGGCGATGCTGGGTCCGCCATGTGCCATGACTTACAAAGCCATGGGGCGGGGCCACCCGGTGGTGTCATCCGGAGGCCCCGCCCCGTCAAGACAACAGCGGAAGATGAACAGAAGGAGAGGACAGTGGAGAGAGAAGACCCGGCAAAAAAGCGAGCAGATAGTGGAGAGAGAATACCCAGCAGAAGAGGGAGAAGATAGCGCAGACAGGAAAAGAGGGAGAGGGAGAAGACATCGCCAGAGGAGGGAGAAGAACCGGAGAGGGGAGAAGAAATCGGAAGAGACGCCAGAGCTGATTTAATAAATTACTTTAAAAACCCATGTAGTGTTTTCATTTCTTGACACTTTCTTTGGGTGAATGGGTAGGTACCCCATACTCATTCACCTAGAGTGGGGGAGCCGGGATCTGAGGGCCCCCTTGTTAAAGGGGGCTTTCAGATTCGAATAAGCCCCATGCCCGCAGACCTCGACAACCACCAGCCAGAGTTGTCAGGAAGAGGCCCTCGTCCTCATCAACCTGGGGACAAGGTGCTGCCCCAAAGCACCCACACTCTATGTTGATGGCATGTGGCCTGGTATGGTCCAGGAGGGGGGATGCTCGCTCGCCCCCCCTTTCCTGACCTTGATCTGGTATGGATCTTGGGGGGCCCTACGCCATTTTTTTGGGCGTGGGGGTTCCCCTTCAAATCCATACCAGACTGGAGGGTCTGGTATTGTCTTGGGGGGAACCCCATGCCAATTTTCTTTTAAATTTTGGCGGGGGGTTCCCCTTCAAGATCCCCAGCACACAAGTCGCACCGCAAGTCGGATCATCATGATCCAACTTCTGGTGCGACTTCTATAGGGAACCATTGATTTTTCATATAGGAAGAGAAACACTGCTAAAAGCCAGTGCGGCTAAACGCGCATTAACGGCAATGCAAAAAGCTACTAAAAATACGTTTTGACAGCAACTTTTTCCTGGCGTTGGTAGTGGCTTTGCAACTCATTTTTTTCTAACACCCGTGTATATGAGGCCTTATAATATCCGCTGATCAGAGCCGACAACGACTGTAAAATGTCACATTCTTGTGTTTAAATTTGTGTATGACTGGCCATTACCTGTGAACTTTTCCTCCGTAGAAAGGCTTTGTGTGGAATGTGACGGTGGCAGCGTAGCCTGTCTTGGCACAAGTTATATTGACTTTACCTCCCAGCTCCACCCAGGGAACTGTGAGTATAGAGCGAGCGTAGGCACTAGGAAGAGTAAATATGTATTCTTCTCCATATTCCATCAACTTGAGTACCCCTGAGTGAGAGAGAAGTGCACACAAAGGAGCAGGCTGTTAGATGTAAAATATCCCTCAATAAAATCTACTGCTGCAATAATGAAGTCTAAGAAATCAATTATATAATGCTTCCTTTACAAATTGACTTTTTTCCCCCACCATTCTCAAAGGCAGTATCTGTGGTAATGTGTCAGAAAAGATTACACTGTCATCTTTTTTCTTAGGCAAGACAAATTACAGTACATTAGAATATTTTTCAAGTATACAGTAATAGAACTTTATCAGTTACTTTTTTAGGTTATATGCTGTGCAATATCTAAACTAGATGTTGAGAAAAGAGAAAAGATTTATAGTGTAACCCAGGGCCATTCATACCTGAGACAAGGCAAGAATATCATATGAGATACTGGAGGCATGACACAAAAATGTCAGAATTTTGAATGTTTCCAGACTGCCTCCTGCTCTGGTAGACACAGAGGAAACTATCATGAGGCAGGATTTGCACAGGGGATCCCCAAAGCTTTAAAGTTCAATGTGAGGTCTGTGACAGACCCAGCCAGGACAGGGGATTTTGGAGAGGACCAGGGGGAAGCCTCCTACCCACTAATTGTGGCCCATGGACCGAGTAGGTCATTCACTAATGATGCACAACCACTTAATGGACACTGAGAGTGAGGCTTTAAATACATCTCTGAATAAAGACAATAAAGCTTCCCTTCTGGAGTGGATGGAAAGGTGTAATAATCTTGTACAGGTTGATGGTCAGAGGGAATATGGTGGCCCTCCTGCAGACTGGGTTGGAGAGATTCCTTCACTTGGGACAGGAATATTTATCAAGCATAATCCTCAAAAGATCTATGAAAATAAATTAATTCCACTGTATCCGATTGCTGGGACATTGTTTGTTTTCTGATGACTTGTCTAGTGGATGGAATACACAACTCTGTGTCTGTCTCATCGTTAATAGGGTCACCTATCATTTCTGTCTGTCTGCTAGTATTGTGCCCCCTCCACCTTGTTAGCAAACTATTGTGAGATGTTATGTGTTTATGTTGATTAGCTTACGGGTTAATTAAATTACTGTCATCTATTAGTTGCTAGATGTGGATTAGTATTATGTGTATGTTGGCTGTTCTTTAGCTACTGTATGTTAATTATATACCTGTTTACGGTTTGTATTGTTATGGTAATATGATCAACCCCTCACCTGATTGTGTGGTATATAAATTATGTGTGAGTTTTCAATAAAGAGTTCCAGTTCCAGAGCACCTAATCTAGTACTGTCTAGATTCTTACGTGCTATGCAATTCTACGCTTTATTACCTGGTTCCTGCTCTTAGAAGGGAGGAAGCTATATGTTGACGGAAGCACCCAAGCTGGGTGCTGGATGGTTTCATCACAAGGTCCACAGATTTTTTTTTGGCTACCATTGCTACAGCACTACTGAGAAACAGCAGCATGGCACCACTGGAGAAAATATCTTCTCTCAGGAACTTCAATAAACTATATGGGCATGGGGTATTACTACCACTGAACACAAATGCAGAAATATTATTTCCACTAAACATCAATGTAAATATATCACTCCAACTGAACACCAATGCAAATATATGATGTGTGTCTAAAAAGTTCCATGAATGGTAGGTAGCAGAAAATAAACAAAACAAGATACAAACAAATTACCTTTATTGGCCTTCAAAATAATCACCATGAATAGAATGCATGAAGGTAAAAAAAAAACCTACAGCCTTTACAACCGCTTTAAATGAATTAGAACATTGCCAAATATGACATGCGGATCATAAGGTGTTATCTGATGATATATAGACACCTTTAGGGCAATCCAAATACCTTTTTTCTTTATTTCCTCCAAAGTTTATATAAAGGAGTACAAAGTATTACAATACATTCAAACTTGTTTTTGTTTCTTAGTTTTGTATACTATTAATTTTTTTTGCTTTTTCCAATACTAATCTTTGGCTGGAGTTGGGCTTTAATTCTGTCTTTCAGTACACATTATTACTTTTCCCCTACTTGCCAAAAAGTAGAAAGCTTAGAAATGCTCTGAGACACAGAGCATTTTGATGACTAGCCACTTTTAACAAAAGATCTTTGCAAATGACAGTACCATGAACCCTGTATACGATAAATGAGTGTAATATTCATATACATAAAGGACAACTATCACAAAGAATTTGACTTAACATTGTTCTCACATTTTAGTGTTCTGCTTCTTAAGGGGCAGTTGATTTGTGCCTAATTAACCTGATATGAATAATGCAATGATATTATGAAAATACATTTCCTTGTATCTCATGCTATAATATTCACAAGAGTTCTGCATGATGAATTTCAAAAGGGATACAGTATATACAAGGGGCCTTTTTCTGCAAATTTTACATTCTAGAAAAAAAAATAATAACATGGAGACATTTGAAACTGATCCAGGGGAAAGCTAGGCTGTTTGCGTAGAACTAAAGGTATACTGGCCTGGTGGCCCCAAGTAGAGATACATTATGTTTGGCATTATGTATCTACCTGCTCCCTGTTTAGACCTGCAATCACAGCTTTTAGCAGAGGGAAGTCTTCCAGATCCAACTTCATTTGTGGTTCTGGGATGTCACGTAACTGAAAGCTTACATATGCAAAGAAAGTTAATTTTAAAAAATGTAAAAAGATTTGTCACAGGCAACTGTGTACTTTTGGAACAATCTAGCAATCAAGAAGCCATAGCTCACTTTGCATGGTATCCTTTCATTAGCATAAAGCAGTGTCTGTGGCACACCCTGGTCCTGTAAGCCATTCTATTCACATGAAGCAGAGTAAAGAGTGTCTGGACAGAATAAAAACAGAAAAAATTATAGACAATAAGGGCACTTTCACACTGAGGGCGGTGGGGCGTTAGCGTTAAATCTGCGCTAGTCACAGTGGGGATTTACCGCTGTTATAGCGGCGCTACGGCAGTGGGAGCGGTGCGCTTTTAACCCTCCACAAGGGGTTAAAACGGGGTTAAAAGTGCCCACGCTCCGCACTTCCTAGGGGGTGTGCAGCCGCTTCGGAAGCGCTACCCCATTGTTTTCAATGGGCAGGGGCGGTGGAGGAGCCGTATATTAACGCTCACCGCACCGCTCCAAAGATGCGGCTTGCAGGACTTTTTGTAACGTCCTGCAAGCGCACCACCCCAGTGTAAAAAGCACTCCGGCTTTCACATTGGGGTGGATGGGGAGTGATTTCTGAGGGGCTTTACAGGAGCTATTTTTAGCTAAATAGCGCCTGTAGAGCGCCTCGGTGTGAAAGGGGTCTAAGGCGCCCCCCTACGACAAATAGATGAGCGCTCTTTTGCACAGAGAGGAGGACAGTAGGCTGATGATTTCTCCTTACATTCTACTGTCTGACGTACTGGAACAAACATGTTCTATTTAGGCAGGCAAAATTGTAGGTAAAATAAACAGATCCAATGACAACAAATAATTTTGATTGTGAAGTCAACAATTTATTTGAAATAACAAACATGATATACTTGCCTGCAAGCCCCAATCCTCCTCTTCTCAGGTCCCCTACCAGAGCTCTTGGCTCCTCCTCTTCTTGGTGTGCCACCATAGGCAGCCACTTCCTATAGTGGCACACCTTTGGGCTCAGTCCTGAGCTGCGCTGCCTGCATCCATAGGCACAGTGTGGCTCGGCCCCACTCCCTGCTCCCTCATCACAGGACTTGACTGACTTGATAAGCCAATGGCTCCTACTGCCTGAGCAAAGCCTGTGAGAGTGAGGAGAAGAGGAGAAAGCTGCTACAGATGGGCACAATGCAGGATCAAGTGAGGGCTCAGGTATATATAAGGGGAGAGTGAGGGAACGTACTGCTACCTAAGCATTTTTACTTTAATGTAGGGTAAAAAAAGGAAAAAAAGTTTAGGCATTAGAAACATTTTAACCGGTTCCATACCGCACGCAGTATATTTACTGCAGCAGTGTGGACCTGTCCTGCGAATCGCCATAAATAGATGGTAATTCACGGGGTGGCAGCTAGGGGGCGCACGCACGCGCCGCGCCCTGGAGGAGTATGCCCGCGGCTCGGGTGGACCCAATGTCCGCCGGCGAGCCGTGATGAGCTGCCAGAGCCAAAGAGCGGGGAACCGCCGATGTAAACACAGCGGTTCCCCGCTCTGTCAGTGGGGACATAGGAGATCTACTGATCCCTGTCACTGGGATCAGTTAGATCTCTTATGCCCATAACAGTCCAGTCCCCCAACAGTAAGAACACGCCTAGGGAACACAGTTGACCCCTAGATCTCCCCCTGAAGGTTAACCCCTTTACTGCCAATGACATTTATACAGTAATCAGTGGACATTTAAATTTCTGATCGCTGTATAAATGTCATTAGTCCCAAAAAAGTGTCAAAAATGTCCGACGTGTCCGCCCCAATATCGTAGTACTGCTAAAAATCGCAGATCGCCGCCATTACTAGTAAAAAATAAAAATATAAATAAAAACCCCAGAAATGAATTCTCATCATTCATAAACGCGGCAACTTTTGCACAAACCAATCAATAAACGGCGATTGCCATTTTTTTTTACCAAAAATATGAGGAAGAATATAATTCGGCCAAAACCGATGGAAACTATTTTTTTTTATATATTTTTTTTTGGATTTGTATTTTAGCAAAAATAAAAATAATTTTTTTTTTTTTTGCAAAAATGTCGCTATTTTTTTGTTTATAGCGGCGATCAGAAATGAAGCAGAGGTGATCAAATACCACCAAAAGAAAGCTCTATTTGTGGGAAAAAAAGGACGCAAATTTTGTTTGGGTACAATGTCGCACGACTGTGCAATTGTCAGTTAAAGCGACGCAGTGCCGAATCGCAAAAAGTGCTTTGGTCCTAACATGGGAAATCCTTCCGGGGCTGAAGTGGTTAAAGAGCATTGGCTATTAAATCAACAACTTATTCATAAAGCTAATGTACCATAACATGAAGATATCATTATTTTCATGCTAGGATTATCCGAGACCTGAAAATTATTAGAAGGGATCTTCCAGGATAAAAAGGGTTGAGAAAGACTGTTTTGACATTTGGATTTGCTCTAACACCTTAGCTTGTCTAAATATGCCAAGATCTGGTCAGGTTGAATAGAAGAGGAGACTGGATAGACAGACTGACATGGATGCCTGCTTATCTGCTTATGACCCCAGGAATTCTGTACTCTTCACAAGAGCTAGGGTTCAAAAAGGGCTTTGACAGATAAAGACAGCACAGGCTGCACAATCACAAAGACATGCACTATCTGCTGCAACTGTCTTTTCTATGAAACTCCTTGCGAATAGACAAAAAACTTACAAAGCCATCCCTAATGCTTGAGAAATCTATTGCCATTGCCTCATTGGAAGATGGGGTCATGTCTATGCTAATGCAACCTTTGAAGGAGCTGGTATTTCCATGGATAGATTGGCATGGCTCCAGAGAATCCTGGAAAGACAGACTGTAATCTAAAAGGTATGACTAATCAATGTAAGCTGCTTCCTCTAGCTATAGGGGCAAGCCATACACTAGTAGAATTTTGTTTAAAAAATATGTTTTTTTCAATAGTTAATGGGGTCAAATTGACAAATGTTTTTATAGTGACCTGGAAAATTGAAGGGGAAGGTTGTATTTTTTTTTTTAATGGACTAAATTCTACCGTTAATCTTAAAAACAAATCATTTGCGCTACAGTGTATAAAATGTATTACTGTGATAAAAGGCTGGCTTTGCTTGCAGGAGCTTGGCACTGCATGCCACTGCTGAGCCTGTCATCTACTATGACCCCCAGATCTTTTTCCATCCTGGATTATCCCAGAGGTGCTCCCCCTAGAGAGCAACTTGCATTTGTATTTTTATCACCCTAATGCATTACTTTACATTTTTTCAACATTAAATATAATGTATCATGTAGTTGTCCAACCAATTATTTTATTGAGGTCCTTGTGTAAGGTTTCCACATCTTTTATGAAATTATTGCTCTGCTTAGCTTTGTATCGTTAGCAAACATTAAAATTAGGCTTTTTATACCAACCTCTATATCATTTATAAATAATTTAAACAGAATTGGTCCCAGGACAGATCCTTGGGGGGACCCCACTTACCACTCCAGCCCATTCCGAGTGCTCACTATTTATCACCACCCTCTGGACTCGCCCCCCGTAACCAGTTTTATATCCAGGTACATACCCTATGGTCCATGATGACAAACCTCAGTTTGTAAAGTAAATGTTTATGGGGAAATGTATCAAATGCCTTTGTAAAATCCAGATATACCATGTCCACAGGCCTACCTTTATCTAGATGGCAGCTCACTTCCTCATAGAATGTTAACAGATTGGTCTGGCAAGAACGGTTCTTCATGAATCCATGCTGATTACTACTAATGATACTGTTTTCATCAGCAAATGCTTGGATATAGTCCCTTATCCTCCCCTCCAATAATTTAAAAACTATTGATGTTATACTGACTGGCCTGTAGTTTCCAGGTATATGTTTCTGCCCCTTCTTAAATATTGGTACCACGTTGGCTTTTCTCCAATCAGCTGCTACCATTCCAGTCAGTAAACCATCCATAAAAATTAGGAACAATGGTCTAGCTATCACCTGACTAAGTTCTTTAACCACTTCCATACCACGCAAATTCCAGCATTCCTCTCCTACATGTAAAAATCATCATATTTTGCTAGAAAATTACTCAGAACCCCCAAATATTATATATATATTTTTAGCAGACACCCTAGGGAATAAAATGGTGGTCATTGCAACTTTTTATGTCACACGGTATTTGCGCAATAATTTTTCAAACAAAATTTTTTTTTGAAAAAAAAAAACACTTTCATGAATAAGAAAAAACTGAAACAGTAAAGTTAGCCCAATTTTTTTGTATAATGTGACAGATGATGTTTCGCCAAGTAAATAAATACCTAACACGTCATGCTTTAAAATTGAGCACACTCGTGGTATGGCACCAAACGCTGGGACTTAAAAATCTCCATAGGCGACGCTTTAAACATTTTTACAGGCTACAAGGTTAGAGTTGCAGAGGAGGTCTTGGGCTAGAATTATTGTACTCGCTCTAATGTTTGCGGTGATACCTCACATGTGTGGTTTGAACGTTGTTTATATATGCAGGCACGACCTACGTATGCGTTTGCTTCTGCGTGCGAGCTCGCGGGGACTAGGGCGCTTTAATTTTTTTTTTTTTTTTTTACACTTTCCCTTTAAACATTTTTTTTATCACTTTTATTCCTATTACAAGGCATGGAAACATTCCTTGTAATAGGAATAGTGCATGACAGCTCCTCTTTATGGAGAGATGAGGGGTCTATAAGACCCCACATCTCTCCTCCAGGCTGGAAAGCCTGAGATAAAAAAAATGAAGGATCTCAGCCTTTCCTGCCAAGTCCCCAGCTTTGTTTACTTCTGCCGGCCCGTACGTGAAGTCATGCCCGGGCCTCTGAGAGTTATAGAGCATGCCAGGGACTACCTGTCCTTCGGTTTTCTCTATGGCTTCATTCTGGCGCCGGTAGAATCCTTCTCCAATCGAGCTGATTGTCGAGCGAGCTGGTAGAAGCACTGGAGGGCAGCGAGGAGGGGGAACAATCAAGCGATTATGATTGTTCTAATGGTGTTGGGAATCGCCGGCTGAAAAAAATGTTATCTAGATGATGCCTGCAGCTGCAGGCATCATTCAGATATCACCACTGAAAGCCGAGGGTGTCATATCACGTTTGGTGGTATGGAAGTGGTTAAAGACACTCGGGTATAAGCCATTTGGGTGATTTAATTGTGTTAAAGTATAACTAAAGGCAAAATGTTTTTTTTTGTTTAGGATGGCAGAGAGATGGATTAGATGCCCTGACAGTTTTTATTCCTGCCTGTGCCCCCATTAGGGAGATTCACCCTCTCTATTTGTCCTGTTTACCATAATCATTAAAAGTAAAAGATAATCTCATATTTTTATTTTTATTTTATACACTGGCTCCCAATCGCCTCCTACTCTCAAGCTCCCTCGTCTCCTCCTCCCATGCTCGTCTCCAAGATTTCTCCAGAGCCTCTCCCATCCTCTGGAACTCTCTACCTCAACCTGTCCACCTATCTCCTTCTCTTGCTACCTTCAGGCAATCCCTTAAAACTCATCTCCTCAGGGAAGCCTATCACATACCCAACTAATCTTTTACCTCTTCTATCAACTCATTCCCCACAGTTAGAAACTTTTGTACTACCTGCCTCACCCTATTAGATTGTAAGCTCTCCTGAGCAGGGCCATCTTGATCCTCTTGTATTTTATTGTAATGTAACTGTATTGTCTCCCTTTTACATTGTAAAGTATTGTGTAAACTGTTTGCACTATATAAATCCTGTATAATAACAATAATAATATTTTGTGTTGTTGGAAGAAAATTAATAGAAGGCAAATTTTCCAATGGGGACACTAGTTCTGGTGACATGGGGGTCCCCAAGGGATTCCCTAAATTTTCAAGGATTCCCTCTTACTTCCTGCTTGGCTATGAGACAGGAAGTGAAAATTAATCTCCCCAATGGGAAAAAAAATGGCAAAAATAAACCCTACGGGAGTTATAACCCGTGTCTATAGTTCTACTTTAAGTTTTTCAAGTCTGTTTCTGACACTGGCTTTTGTTAGCCATGAGGGTACATTCTGTGATGCTGTATTAACATTACAGTCTTAGTTACTATGTCTTTCATAACCAAATTCCCTTCATTATCTCTTATGGGGTCAATATACTCTGGCCTCACTTTCTTAATGGTAATATATTTCAAAAATTTCTTGGGATTTATTTTACTCTCCGCCTTTCATGGTATATTTTAGCAGCCCTTATTGCGCTATTACATTTTTTATTGCATTCCTTGTAGTATTGGAATGCTGACAATTACCCCTCAGCCTTGTATGTATAAATGTTAGGCCTTTTTTTCTCTAAGCATTTTTACATTATAGTTTAGCCACCCAGGTTTAATCTTAGGTCTTTTATATTTGTTACCTATTGGAATGCACTGTGTAATACCTTTGTTTAATATGTTCTTAAAGCACATCCGTGGTTAGGTCTGTGTTGTTTGTAATCAGTAGGTCTAGTAATGCTTTATCTCTTGTTGGTGCATTCACCAACTGACCCATGAAATTGTCCTGCAAGATATTTAGGAAATGACGAGCTTTAGATGAATAAGCTATTCCTTCCGCCCAGTCGATATCTGGATAATTGAAATCCTCCATTATAATAACATTGCCCGGCCTTGCTGCTGTTTCCTAACTATGATAGAGGTCAGACATCCCTCAGCTTAGGAGTTTCTCCCTTTCTCATTAGTTTCCTCCCTTTGGAGCTCCAACCACAAGGTTTTTGCCTCCTCCCTTGCTCCATTAGTAATGTCGTCCCTCACATTTACTTGCAAATCATTCTTGATGTACAGGCATACCCCTTCTCCTTTCCCACCCTCCTTGTCTCTATGATATAGGGAATACCCCTGAGATATTGCCAGTCAGTCATGTCAGCTGTCATACCAAGTTTCTGAAATTTCCACAAAATCAATATCCTCCTCGTAAATTAGCAGCTCCAGGTCTCCCATTTTATTAGCTAGACTTCTAGTGAAAGGAAAAGTATAGCCAAAGCAATACTTCTCCTGGGGATCACAGGAGTGCAGTTCTTTTTGTACTCCTGTGACATGTTTTTCAGCCAACAGCGGTCTTTTCCAGGCTCTGGAAAGATCCTAACTTTACAGTCGGGATCCACCCAGATGCCTGGACTGGCAGCTGACAATCCCCGGCTCTGTGCTCATCAAAGACTTAGAACTGAGTGACCAGCGGTCTTTGTTCGCTCAGTTCTCAGTCTTAGAAGCAGCGGAAAGATGCAGCTTTGGACCAATGCTGAATCCACCTAGGTGAGTATAAATGTTTATTTGTTGTAAAGTCATACTTCTCTTTAAAACGTTTGTATGCAGTGACACTGTGCACTTTTATCACAAAGTTGTGATTGGACTGTTCACTTTGTAAAGGTTGTGCACATATGTGATGTGTTTTATATATGTTATGTTGCATTTATGATTATTTTAAATTTACACATATGTATTGTTAGAGGGTGAAAACAGGCAGTGCTGCTCCTATACATAGTGGTGTAGGGATTTTTGTTCTGTAAATTCTACTTGTGAATGTGGTTCTCATTCTGGAAAAATGTTATATATTGCAATGCTTTGTGGAGTCCATAATGGCATTATTGAATACTCTGACAAACTATTTTTTATGAATTTCCATACAAATGCTCAATGAAATTCTATTGGTGTATTGCCAAGGTTGTAGTTTCCATGTTTGTATTTTCACATGGGCTTACTCAACCACTTGCCTACTGGGCACTTTTGCCTCCTTCCTGCCCAGGCCAATGTTGAGCTTTCAGAGCGGTCACACTTTGAATGACAATTGTGCGTGTCATGCAACACTGCACCCATATCAAAATTAATCATTTTTTTTCAGACAAATAGAGCTTTCCTTTTGGTGGTATTTAATCACCACTAAGTTATTCATTTTTTATTATATAAAAAAGGCCGAAAATTAAAAAAAAAAAACAATTTTTACTTTCTGCTATAAAACATATACGATTAAAAAAAATTTAATTTCTTCATAAATTTAAGCCAAAATGTATTCTGCTATATGTCTTTAATTAAAAAAAACCCAATAGATGTATATTGATGTATACAAAATGTACAAAATGTATTCTGCTATATGTCTTTAGTTAAAAATACCCCAATAAGTGTATATTGATTGGTTTGTGTAAAAGTTATAGCGTCTACCAACTATGGTATATATACTAAATTTTTATTTATGTATTTTATAATTGTAAAGGCAGTGATCAGCAAATTATAGTAGAACTGTGATAGTGCAGCAGACAATCAGACACTAGCTGATGCTGGGTGGGAACTGACATAGAAATCAACAATGACACTAATACAATGATCAGGGATAATACTATACACTGTCATTGTACTAATGACAATGGCTGGGAAGGGGGTTAACATCTTGGGGTAATTAAGGAGTTAAGTGTGTACCTAACAAGTGTTAATGTGTGCAATGTGTGTTGCTTTTTACTAAAGCTATATTTGTTCCTTCTCCCTTTGCAGGGAGAAGAAAAAAAGAGATCATTCCCTCTGTACAGAGCCCTGTGTTGTTTGTCAACACAGAGCTCTGGGCTGTGATTGGACACAGCTGACCAGCAAGTCTCAGGCATGAATCACTGGCGGGGACCTGCTGACAAAATCCTATTGTGTCCAATCACAGCGGGAGTCAGCGGGGGACGCGCCAATGTGGCCTGAACAGGTACAGGTGCGTCGCTGTGCCTGTAGGGGTCACCCATCCACAGTACAATGAGGGTGGGCCTAAAGTGGTTAAACGTTTTGACTATACATACACTTTAAATTGCTGGATTACGTAAAGCACAGAAATTTCATAAACAAGGTGAATACTGGTTAAACCATCTGACATTTTCCCACCCAAGGCCATGGTCTATGTGAACTTTCTATATATACCGTATACTACTGACATAAGTATATTTCTTCTAATATTCTTTTGGTGTGAGGTTTTTAGATAATAATCTGATACACAATATAAAATATTTAATATTCATGTTTATCGCTTTCTAAAAACTGTATATTTACTTTCCGTGAGAAGTCAAACTTCACAGAGATGTGACATTTTAGATTTGATGACTCTGCAGTTCTATGTGCAGAAAGTGATCAGTAACTATTAGACTAAAGAGCTCATTTCATCTCTGCAAAGTTTTCACAGAACACTGAACAGAGCGCCTTCAGCTGTGACAGTAAATGTATTATTTTTCTGTCAGGATACGCATAATAGTTGAAGCCTGAGGGAAAAAAAATACATTTGATACTTTGTTCCTTAAATAAACTTGACATTAAAAATGAATTGTTTCCATCTGTGGTTCAACCTTTCAAAATATTTTCGATCTAAACCAGTGCTTTTTCTGTTTCAAAAGCCAATGACTCAAAAGTGTACCTGTAGTGTAATCAAAGCTACCAAAGTGAAGCTAATGCCAAAGGAGGCACCTCCAGGTTCTGGCATGCTATCTAAACTTTTCCAACTGAGGGCCCAAATAGCCCTAAAACCCAGGGCGTTCTGGTATCCAGCACTGTAGTCTTGGCAAAGACCATGGTGCTGCCAGCTTTCTGCACCCCACAGCTGTCCCCACCACCAAGATGGGCAATCTTGCTACATAATAGTAAGGTAAGTAATAGTATCTATATGACTTTTTTCTTTAAATATATACAAAATAGTCTATTAGGTGTATAAAAATTAAGGCACCACCTCAGCCTGCTGCCCCCCTCCACCCAGCACTACCGCCAACTAATTACTGCCATTAAAAATTTAAGCAAAACCCTCTACCTAAATGTCTTTTTACCATCAAAATCAGCGGTCATTTGGCAATTTGGTCCCATGCCTTCTCTTTTAAAGAAGCCAAGATCCTTGGCGGGGGCCTCTCAGGATGCAGAAAAGGAATCTCAGTGGTGGCATCAGCAAAAGGGGACTGGCCAGCCTTGGACATCTGCAGTGTAGGATTAGCAGTCCCCTGCATCTATAAACAGTATCAACCAGTGGCAGCCCATCCATAAGGTGCACTGCACCCTGAGCCCACCCAGTTGTGTGACAGTACGAATTAATGTTTGCTATCGTCTTCCTGATTCTCCTCCCGGCCAATCAGGAAGCGGGTCCTGAGACCCGATTGGCCAGGGAGTCTTAAGACTCCCAGCCAATTGGTTCTCAGGACCCACTTCTTATTCAGCCGGAAGGAGAAGCAACGACCCTGGAGCGAGGAGTAGCTGGAGCGAGGAGCAGCAGCCCTGCCCCAGGTCCTTGTCATCTGCCTCCTAAGGTAGGGAAGCCTCTGATCTTCGCCTTCCCCTCCGTCTCCGACAGGAAAGGGGGGGGGTTGTTGGTTTGCCCCCCCCCACCCAAAATATTGAGCACCAGCCACCACTGGTATCAACAAGAGACCTGTGTAGCGGAACCCCCGAAGGAGCTGCTAATGAAATTTTTATTTGTTCCTGGGCCTCTGCTTCTCAACCCCAAATAACTGCCCCAACCCCTCTGGCACACCCAGCAACAGTGTAATTGCAATGTCCAGTAAAGCAGACACAAATGTAGTGAACATAAAGTTTGTTTACTGAGAGACTTCCCACAATCAAACAAACTATATACCGATATTCAAATGTTAAAATGGCAGACTTCAAAATAATACAATCAAATGGCTTAAATTACTTTAAAGTGGCTGATGCACTCAGGCATAAAGGGGAACTGATCTGACTTGACAACAGGCAGTCCGTTTCCCTCAAATCCAGAAATCACAGACCCAGGCAGTGAACATGTGAGGCAATAGGCCACAAATCACTAAATCACTGATACCAGGGAAGTAACAATTAGAGTCCTTACAATGGAGATATCCAAGATCTTCGACTAGCCTGGCGTTGGTGCACTTGGTGTCCTGTTGAGCAGGATTAACAAATGGGCACTTGTAAGTATCCTGGTAAGGCAAAGTGGAATATAGGATGCTAGCAGTATCTTGGTAGGCAAAGTGTATTGTAGCGACCGTTCAGCAGGGTGTGAGTGTTCCTACCAATGTGGGCACTGGTGAGGCAATGTAGCCATACTACTGTGTCTTTATAGATGGGCAAAGCGTCCGCTCACCCATCCTACGACCAAAGGATCAAGCGATAGGTTCCCCCACCAGCCCGACTGGTCCCCTTGTACGACCTGCGTGCTCAGGAACGCCTGGGGGTGTCCTCTGGGATCCCTCTCAGATAGGATGTCCATCACCGTCTGACCCCTGGAGCTGTGGCAGGATCAGCACACTGACCTCTGGAACTGTGGCTGGATGATTCCCCTCTGTGGTTAACAGCAGCCTCTCAGGTCACATCTGTCTCCTTCTCTCCCTCATGGAGAAATCCCTAGCCTTCCAAAGCGGAGTCCTTAGCCAGCCCTCTGCTTTTGCAGGGCCCTCTGGGATTTGTAGTTTTGTGCCTTTAAAAGTCAATGGGGCAGCTCTCTCAGGGACCTTCATATTCCAGAGTCCTTTGCGGCTCCCAGGAATCCCTCTGGTCCTGCTGCGTGTAAAAGCCTCCTTATCCACATAGAAGCATACCAGGGAAACCAGTGTAATCCGATCGTCCTGTCTTTTACACAGCTTACATTGAGTTCAGTCTGCAAAACAAGGGGGGGGGGGGATTTCACCCAGGGGCTGACAGGCACATCTCTCCCTACTAAAAGAGCCTGTGTCTCCTGGCAAAGTTCAGAAGTAACGGGCAGCAAAGCGGAACACTCCTACTCCTGGATGCAAAAGTTGGTGAAAATCTGTGCTAGGATGAAAAATACATAGCTCCTGTGCACTGTGTCCTGATACAAAACACTTAATACATAATGTACAGTAGCGCAGCGCTCAAATAATATATACAATTTTAACTTTAGTCATCCGTAAAGTGAAAAATCAATAATGATCCAACAAAGTCCAGAGAAAACCCAAAGATATTAATCTCAGTGATCCTAATACCCTCATGGAAATAGAAGTATTCAAGAAAGCCAGGTGACACCCTTCACTCTCATGCACTGCTTACCAGATGAAATGTGACCCCCTAATACCTATAAGAGTGGTCAACATGTGCTATTATTACAAACCCAGTTCAGCATCCCAGGCAGGCAATCAAAACAGCTCCAGCAACCAAGCAACGATGGTAAGGCTTACACACCGTTCCCAAGTGCCACCAAGCCAGATATAAAATAAAAGCACTTGAATAATACAATACCGTTAAAACTAATATTTCTTTTTTTCACATAAAAGAATGCAATCACATGTTTGTTAAGGAAATCAGGCATATATCCGGTGTGACAAATGCCAGCAGATCGGGCTTCCAGCAACAAAGATGGCTCATGCATTTCGTCACATCTGACATCATCAGGGCCATTTATTAGAGACCTGGATGCCAGACTTAAAGCATTGTTACCCCAACACTTCATATTCCTAATATGTGGCTGCTGTACCATGCACTTGTATGAGAAAGTATCCTGTTCTCTTTGTATTGCTTCCTTTCTGTGAAATCGCTGGTGTTCCTGCCAGTCCCTCTGCTTTCCTATTAAAAATTGACCACACTAAGCAGGAGAGCACACCGTGGTCAGCTCTCTAGCTATGATGGGAACTCAGTGTGCTCTTCTCCAATGATCAGACTTGTCCTGACACGCCCCCACTGCACAGCCATTCACTGGGAAGCTAAGTGTGCTGCTGCTTCTCCTCCCCCCAGCTCTAATGCAGCTGAGAACAGAGGGAATGTGATCACTTATAAAAAAAGGGAAAACATATTTGTAAATATATATATACAAAAAAGTTTGCCTTTCATTTCTATTTTAAACTGAATGGGTTGTTTTACAAGGTGATCGTTTACAATCATTTTAAAACTATTTTCTTCACTGGGCATTAAAACATTTTAAAAAGGGGATAACTATGATAAGTGGAAGGGGATATGTTTGCTTGATGGGCTTTAATATTGAAATATAGATTTATTTTTATAAATAACAAATAAGCTTTTTATTTTTAATTTTCATACACCACTGGTTGGTGGTAACTTGAGTGGTGTCTTTAGAGAAAAAAAATCATATGAACAATATATATTGCACCACACATGATGATTATATGGCACAAACAGACATCCTGGTCCAAAGATTCCTAGACAGGGGTTACTATAAGAATAATCTATTAGAAACGAGAGACATATTTGGTAAAATGGATAGGAAACTGTTGTTAGAAGATCATGAAAAAATCACCAAACCCATGGATTGTACATTCATCACAGGGTTTAATAAACAATATAAAATAGTGGAAAAAAGTATTAAATGCCACTGGTCTATTCTTATGAAAGATCCAGTGCTAAAACCACTTTTACCATCCACACCCAGATTTGTGTATAGGAGAGCACCAAGCCTGAGAACGAGGCTGGTAAAAAAAAAATTCCAAATCTCCCCAACAAACAGCCAACCTCTATGTTTAACATGAAGGGATTTTATAAGTGTGGTAAATGCAGGGCGTGCAAACTAAGTAAGAAGGGCCCTAGGAAAAGGACATCTTTTATGTTCCACCAGACTTTTAAGCAATACCCTATTAGAAACTTTTTGACTTGCAACACTAGATATGTCACCTACGTTATTGAGTGTAGCTGTGGCTATCAGTACGTGGGCCAGACGTCTAGAACATTATCCAAACGCATAGGAGAACATGTCACAAATATCATCAAGGGGTTTCCTAAACACAGTGTATCCAATCACTTTAGGCTGGTGCACAATAGGAACCCCGGTGATATGTCCTTCTACGCAATAGACACTGTACAAAAACATTGGAGAGGGGCAAACATGATAGAAAAAATATCCCAAAATGAAACACGTTGGATATTCGAGCTCCAGACTTTGACCCCATCAGGGTTAAATGTGGAGCTGGACCTCAACTGCTTCATTTCCAACTACTAGGGAAATTATGTCTGCCACGGTTGCCTTTATAAGCAAAATCCCCACATTTGTTATCAATTAAGAGGGGATAAAACATGGGAGTGACACCTAATGGTGTTGAATATTGGTTGTTATGCAAATGTAAATAAAAGGTTCATGATTTTAATATTTCACACTAGATCTCATCAGATAACACAACATATAATATATATAAATGTATTTATCATTTAATATTTTTTTTAATAGTATTATATTTTTTCATTATTTATTATTACTTCACTTTTTATTATCATTCCCATGTTAATGTATATTTCATATTTTCTTATTATTCAGTATTCACATTATACACATTGTTTATCTACACTTTCTAAATTCATTCAATTCATTTAATTCACATTTTTTCACTCATAATGCACATTCATTAGGTAATAATCAATGACAACTCTATGCAATTATTATACTGGCCACTAGAGGACTTCTTGTCCCGTTTCCATCCATATAATGAGGGAAGAGCTATTCCTATTATGGGTACAACAGTTAGGGCCGGACACTACATCAGTAGTATGCAGTTTACGCTTAGTTGAGGTCCAAATGCTATGTCTCTGTACAGATATAATTTTGATTATTTTAGATTAACTGTTAATACCCAAGTATGTAAGCACCTATAACCCAACGGCAGCTGTACTCAATTGAATACCGGCAGATTATTGGTGAGGTGAGGGTATAAATGCCCTTCACCAAGATGGCGGAAATTGAACTTCCTGATGATGGCCGCTGTTCATTGGCCAAAACGCGTCGAAGTTTGATTACATCATCGCAACACATCTCCGCTTTGCCGAGACGGGGAAACGAATGGGAGCCAGCCCAAACGACCGCATCCTTTACGGGTTAATTTCCCCACTGAAGCAAATCGGCTGCCCTTATGTCCGGTGCCGGGATTTGCGGGCACCATAAAATGTGAGTTTGTATTTTTTCTGTTTTATTTTGTTTTTACTCAATAAATTTTAGAACATACTTGCACTATGAGATTTTCTTTTTCCTCATCTATGGCCATGTATGGGATGGAGTAAATAGCTGGAGGTGCACCATTACAGGATAGCCCACGTGGGACGCTCCCCAACAAGCTTTTCAAGACCACACTAGCGATAGGTGGTCACTGGAGTAAGGGTGAGTGCACATCCATGTGGGGCACAGCAAGCACAAACTCAGCACTTTTATCCATCTGAGCACGAGCACTTTCTATATCACTGGATAGGGAATTTTTACCTGCATTTTTACCTGCCTTCTTCTACCAAGAGAACCTACTAATAGACTGTATATATTTTTTATATTTTATATACTTATACTTGCTTGACCAAGCGCGGTGGTTAATATTTATAATATATATATATATATATATATATATATATATATATAGTATTTTATATACTTACATATTAGGGTCACTTAATTCATTTTAAGAATGAACATATGATTTTATACTTAATGTGCTTTTATGAATTTAGCCAATAAATGTATATCCTTGTTTTTAATGCATTTTGATCATTTTTATAGACTGCATAAATTTTATATATGTAACTAAAGTAACTGCAGTTTCAGGCTGGGTTCACAAATTGCATGCGGGTTTCCCTACATCCAATTCGCATCACAGGAGACTGTGATTGGCTCTCAATGGAACCGGGTCACACATCACCGGGCCGGCCGTGGTCCACACTGGAAAAGGGTCCTGTCCTCTTTGGTTCTGTTTAAGGTCCAAATTGAGGCAAAAATGTGTACCTGATTCGCACCTGAACGGAGAACAGGGACGCAGCTAGGGTGAACCCAGCCTCAATGTGTTTCTGTATAGGGTAGCCCTGATGAAGTAGTATTTGTGCATAACCTCAGAAACGAGCTGTCATTGTTTGATAGACTCTTTTATTGTGTTTGCGACAAATAAAAAAATCATATCTGGATCAATCCTTTTGCGAACTGAAATAAAAGAGATAAGAGCAATATAAGACCTTACCTTATCTAACCCATACCAAGGAAAAATACCTGAAGAGAAAATTACTTTTTGAATTTAGCTCTATACCATAAATACTTCCCATTCAAACAGAACTACATGAAACAGAATAACATCTTTTTAATTAAGGAGGAAAAAGTGTTGGTCTTATGCCCCAGTGTCCAATTTGCATGTAAGTGTAATTAACTCTCCTTTAATAGACAGTTTTCTCAATGTTATTCCCATGTAAGATTCATCACAGGAAGTGTAACACCTGCTGACTTTAAATGCACTCTAAATTAAACGCCCTACATTTTAAGCCCTCAAAAATTAAAGTTTCCTACACTAAAGCCCCCAACATTTAGGCCATTCTAAAATGAACCCCATAAAACATTCCTCCTAAAAATAAAGCAGGCCACCTGTTAAAAAAATATATGCTGCAGTACTTCTTCTATGCGGTCAGCTTAGCTAGGAGTGTGGACAGGCCCTAAAATCTGAACCATTCAAGCAACAAGGCACACTGCAATTCTGCCTAAGGCCTCATGTACACAGGGCAGTTGAAAACCTCTTCTGAATGCTGGAAACTGGCAGCTGATAACCAACAGTGACAAACGTCCATTTAACAGCTTTTACATACTGAGTTTATGCGAGTTTAGCAGCAGTTATGAGCATTTGAGGTTAGAAGCGTTTTTTAAAGATAACCTTAGGAGACCCTCCCAAATGCCCACAATGCATGAAAATATTAACTATTTCAGCCATTCTGTAAGAGAAGAGAGAGCAGTGTGCTTTAACTATGGATTCTCGCTCTATCGCTCTCTCTGTCTCTCTGTCTCCCTCTCTTTCTATCTCTGTTTTTCTCTCTCTCTATCTATCTCTGTCTCTCTCGCTCTCTCTATCTGTGTCTCCCTGACTGCCTCTCTCTCTCTCTGTCTCTTTCTCTGTGTCCCTCTCTCTGTCTGTCTCTCTCTCCCTCTCTGTCTGTCTCTGTCTGTTACTCTCTCTCTCTCTCTGCCTCCCTGTCTGTCTCCCTCTCTGTTTGTCTGTCTTTCTCTCTTTCTCTGTGTGTGTGTCTCTCCCTCTCTCCCTCTCTGTCTGTCTCTCTCTCACTCTCTGTCTGTCTCTGTCTGTTACTCTCTCTCTCTTTCCCTCTCTGTGTCTCTTTGTCTGTTTCTCTCTCTCTCACTCTGCCTGTCTCTCTCTCTGCCTCTCTCTGTCGGTCTCCCTCTCTGTTTGTCTGTCTCTCTTTCTCTGTCTGTGTGTGTCTCTCTCTCTCCCTATCTTTCTGTATCTCTCTCTTTCTGTCTGTTTTTCTCTCTCTCTCTCTCTCGGTCTGTCTCTCTCTGTCTGTCTATTACTCTGTCTCTCTCTCACTCTGCTTGTCTCTCTCTCTGCCTCTCTCTGTCAGTCTCCCTCTCTGTTTGTCTCTCTCTTTCCCTCTCTGTCTGTTTTTCCCTCTCTCTCTGTCTGTCTCCCTCTGTCTGTCTCTCTCTCTGACTCTCTCTGTCTGTCTCCCTCTCTGTTTGTCTGTCTCTCTCTTTCTCTGTCTGTATGTGTGTGTATCTCTCTCTCTCTCTTTCCCTCTCTGTCTGTGTCTCTCTCTGTCTGTTTTTCTCTCTCTCTCTCTGTCTGTCTCCCTCTGTCTGTCTCTCTCTCTGACTCTCTCTGTCAGTCTCCCTCTCTGTTTGTCTGTCTCTCTCTCTCTTTCTCTGTCTGTGTGTGTGTATCTCTCTCTCTCTCTCTTTCCCTCTCTCTGTCTGTGTCTCTCTCTTTCTCTGTGTCTCTCTCTATCTGTCTCTCTCTCTCTCGGTGTCTCTCTCTCTCTATCTGTCTCTCTCTCTCTCTCTGTGTCTGTCTCTCTCTATCTGTCTCTCTCTCTCTCGGTGTCTGTCTCTCTCTGTCTCTCTCTCTCTGTGTCTGTCTCTTTCTCTCTCTCTCTCTGTCTGTCTCTCTCTATCTGTCTCTCTCTCGCTCTCTCTCGGTGTCTGTCTCTCTCTATCTGTCTCTCTCTCTCTGTGTGTCTCTGTCTCCCCCCTTTGCAGGCAACAGCATGTGGTGAAAATTGTGTTTTTCCCATATCTTACCTGTTCTTCTTTAAAAACACTTCTAAACGAAAAAGTGCCTAAACTCAGGTTACATCTTTTACATGAGTTTACAAGCGTTTACAAGCATTTGGCATTTGAAATGCCAGTAAACTACCATCCTGAACGTGATTTATCTGCGTTCACAAAAATGCCAGTAAACTCAACTGCCTCTAAACTCCTATAAACGACTCAGTGTACATGTACAGATAAGATAACATTGAGGAGAGTTCAGGGGCTGCTGAAAACACGCCCAACTGCTCCTAAGGCCTCATTTACACTACTGTGGATAAACTGACGTTTTGAGGCATTTGGGCGTTTTTTTTAGCTGCCCCTGAACTTTCCTCTATGTTATCCTATCAGCACATTTACACAGGGTTGTTTAAGGTAGTTTTCAGGCAGTTAAGTTTAAAGAATTTTTTTGGAATGCAAAAAAATGGGTTCAGACGCCAGTTCAAAGGCATTTGAAATGCCAAACAGCTTGTAAAAGCCGCTAAACACGCCTAAACTCGGTAACTCGCGTCTAGGTCCGTTTTGTTTACATGCATTTCCAGTTAAAAAAAAAAAAAGTTTTTCTTTAAAAACGCTCCTAGACGCAAACGCTGCAAAACGCTGCATGCAAAACGGCCGTTTTAGACGCCGGCTTCTAGCTGTCAAAAAAAAAAATTGTTCAGGGGAGCTTAAAACAGCGTCCCATGTAAATGGAGCCTTAATGTCTGTTTATCTTCTGCAGTGTACACGAGGCCTAAAAGTACCTTTAAGCCTAGGTTCACATTGATGCGATTTGGCATGCATTTTGACATGTCAAATCGCATGCCAAATCCGCGGCAATTGCCGGGCCGCAGCAATTCTCAAAAGTAGTTTCTGTACTACTTTTGGCGACTTCTAGGGTGCAATTTCCATAGACATCTGTGCAGAAACCCACACAGATGTCTGTGAAATCACCCCCCAAGTCGGGACTGACTTGCGGGAATGAAATGGTGCGAGTTCAGTTGAACTCGCAGGATTTCATTCCCGCTGTCAGTGTGAACCTGGGCTTAAAATCACTTCTTTCAAATAAACCTGTTGACAGAGAAATCTATTTCCACTAAAAGATACTCTACAGGGTAAATTTCTATCTAGGCTACATTGTGTGCTTTAGGTATCTTGCTTTGCAATCCTTTTTTTCCCACCATTTAAATTCCTTTCAATCCTTGACCTTTAAAGAGTTAGTGAATAAAGCTGTTTTGTTTTGCTTTACTACTGCTGGAGCACAGCTGTGGATTGTGTATGATGTACATCTCATGGCTCTTTAGTTATAGACACAAATACTTAAAACTACTCAAACACTCAAAGAGCATCCACTTGTATACCAATTTGTGAACCTAAAGGTAAACTGCTGTCTGACAAGATAATGTATTAATAGAAATATTTATTATAGCAGGATATATAAAATACAAGAGAAAAAGGATAAACACTTCTGACGTAATAAATTCAAAGTCATATAAGCAAAAAAATACAAAAATGCAATGTCATATATGGCAAAGCTGTCAATTGCGTTTGTCAGGTGCAGATTTACAATACGTTGCTACAGCGGAGTTCCACCCAAACGTGGAACTTCCACTTTAAGGGGAGGTGACCCGCGATCGCTCCCAAAACAGGCAGAACGGGGATCTGCGAGTGTAAACAAAGGAGATCCCTGTTCTGACAGGGGAGTAGAGAGTGATTGTCTGTTCCCAGTGATAGGGAACAACGATCTCTCTCCTCCTCCAGTCAGAACAGCCCCCATACAGTTAAAAACACAGCTCAGCCCCCATACAATTAGGGAACACATTTAACCCCTTGATCGCCCCCTAGTGTTAACCCCTTCCCTGCCAGTGACATTCACACAGTAATCAGTGGCTATTTTTAGCTCTGATTACTGTATTAATGTCACTGGTCCCAAAAAAGTGTCAAAAGTGTCCGATCTGTTAAGCGCAATACCGCTAAAAATCACAGATCGCCACCATTACTAGTAAATAAAAACAACAATAATAAAAATGCCATAAATCTATCCTCTATTTGGTAGTCGTGATAACTTTTGCACAAAACAATCAATATATGCTTATTGCGATTTTTTTTTACCAAAAATGTGTAGAAGAATACATATTGGCCTAAACTGAGGAAGAAATTCGTTTTTTTTCTTGGATATTTATTATAGCAAAAAGTAAAAAATATTGTTTTTTTTCAAAATTGTCACCCTTTTTTGTTTATAGCTCAAAAAATAAAAACTGCAGAGGTGATCATATACCACCAAAAGAAAGCTCTATTCGTGGGCAAAAAAAGACATAAATTTTGTTTGGATACAACATTGCACGACCGCGCAATTGTCAGTAAAAGCGACACAGTGCTGTATCGCAAAAAATGCTCTGGTCAGGAAGGGGGTAAATCCTTCTGGGGCTGAAGTGGTTAATTTGGTGGAGGGGGATTATGGTGTGGGGTTGTTTTTTAGGGGTTGGGCTTGGCCCCTTGGTTCCAGTGAAGGGAACTCTTAAGGCATCAGCATACCAAGACATTTTGCACAATTTCATGCTCCCAGCTTTGTGGGAAAAGTTTGGGGATGGCCCCTTCCTGTTCCAACATGACTGTGAACCAGTGCACAAAGCAAGGTCCATAAAGACATGGATGAGCAAGTTTGGGGTGGAGGAACTTGACTGGCCTGCACAGAGACCTGACTTCAACTTGATAGAACACCTCTGGGATGAATTTGAGTGGAGATTGCGAGCCAGGCCTTCTTGTCCAACATCGGTGCCTGACCTCACAAATGCGCTTCTGAAAAAATGGTCAAACATTCCTAAGCTTTGTGGACAGCCTTCCCAGAAGAGTTGAAGCTGTTATAGCTGCAAAGGGTGGGCCAACTCAATATAGAACCCCATGGACTAATACTGGGATTGCATAAAAGTTAATGTGCGTGTAAAGGCAGGCGTCCCAATACTTTTGATAATATAGTGTATATTGCTGCTCCCTATCCTCCTGCTGAAATACCCTGTGCTGGCATAGCTAAGCAACAGCCACACCCTTCAACAATACCACTGGTTTGTCAGACAAATTCTATTAACTTCATACACAAAGCAGCTGGATTGAACAAGATAAATACATAGATTTCCCCCATCAGCATGCACAAACAAGCATTCAATTGTCAGCTACTGCTTTGTGACAGTCGGCATCTGCGGCTGTCAGAATACCTGATCAGTGACTGCCTCTGATTGGCTGAAGTCACTGTCTCGCTGACTTTTTCTTCCCACTCAGCTCCTCTGGCTTCTCAGTTAAAGTGGTAGTAAACCCTCCTATCATTTTCAGCCAAGGAAGCTGCCATCTTGGCCTCTGTTTAATCTACAACTGCCATGATGCTGCACATGTGGTCAGCTATGACACCAGCCATTGGATGGTTCGACAGTTTGGTTTAGAGCACAGCCAATGGGAGTGTTACATTTCCGGCACGTGCCGGAAATGGGACTGGTTTTTAACCTGTTAAATGGATGGGTATACTACCGCTTTAAAGCTTCTCAAGCTGAGTCATTTCAGCAGCCAAACCCATGGCTTGAATATGAGCCATGTATAGCTAGCTTGCCTCTTAAAGAAGCTTTTCCCCTTCTATGCATTCTATGCAATAAGATAAAAAGCCTTCTGTGTGTAGCAGCCTCCCCTGCACCCCCCTAATACTTACTTGAGCCCCATCTCTGTCCAGTAAAGTCCACGAGTCCCTTGGCCATCCAGGACTCTCCTCCTGATTGGCTGAGACACAGCAGTGGTGCCATTGGCTCCCACGGCTGTCAATCAAAGTCAGTTAGTCAATCAGAGGAGAGAGGGGGCAGGGCCGAATGGCAGCTCTGTGTCTGAATGGACACATGGAGCTCGACTCGGGTGCCCCTATAGCAAGCTGCTTGCTGTGGGGGCACTCAACAGGAGAGAGGGGCTAGGAGCAGAGAAGAGGGACCCGAGAAGAGGAGGATCCGGCTGCTCTGTGCAAAATCAACTGCACAGAACAGGTGAGTATAAAATGTTTGTTATTTTTTTTTTTTTAAATGAGACTATACAATCAATTATCAATTATATAATATATATATATATCTTTATTTCTTAGAGATTGAACCGACTGTTGCCAGTCGCCTCATCTGCAGCACATTGAAGTAACAGAGAGATTGAGCCCAATTCATACTAGTGCAATGCGGGAACCCTGGGAATCCCTCATTGCACCCGTCTCGCACGGCGGTTCACAGTTCACAGTTCACACTGCCTTATGCGAACTGAGGGAGGTGTCAATACATTGTTAATGACACCCCCTTTTCAGCTCGCATATCGCAGTGCGAT
>BLSH010521002.1:890363-917629 GCA_018402905.1 Glandirana rugosa
AAGTCTGGTTTGAGCGTGTCCTGGGAAAAAAACCCGGCGTGGTCTTAACCTTGCGTACCCGCGATCCGGCTGCTCTGTGCAAAATCAACTGCACAGAACAGGTGAGTATAAAATGTTTGTTATTTTTTTTTTTTTAAATGAGACTATACAATCAATTATCAATTATATAATATATATATATATCTTTATTTCTTAGAGATTGAACCGACTGTTGCCAGTCGCCTCATCTGCAGCACATTGAAGTAACAGAGAGATTGAGCCCAATTCATACTAGTGCAATGCGGGAACCCTGGGAATCCCTCATTGCACCCGTCTCGCACGGCGGTTCACAGTTCACAGTTCACACTGCCTTATGCGAACTGAGGGAGGTGTCAATACATTGTTAATGACACCCCCTTTTCAGCTCGCATATCGCAGTGCGATCTGACAGTTCGGACATGAATCGGATCGCCCATGCGTTCCAATTCTGGTGCGGCCCAAAAAAAGGGTCCTGTGCGAGTTTGGTCTGAATGCAATGCAATTTCAGCCATACTATCTGTATGGCTGAAATGGCATCGCACGGACATCGCATGTGGTTTGCACTGCAGTGCGGTGCGAATCGTATGCAATATTGCAGAGTGCTCTAATGTGAACCGGGGCTTAGTCTCCAGTGTAGTCCTAGGTTAACTCTGATGCCTATTGGACTGCACAGTCATATTTAGACACTGCTCTGCTGTAAAAGAAAACAGGACCTAAGACTGTGAAACTGGAGGTTGTTATCTCAATTTCTGTCTATCTATTTCTGTGACTTAAATTGGGCTTTATACATGTTTTGCTTGAGAAAGGGACACCGATTTTGGGACAGATGCTTTCATCTTCTTAGCCTAGCAACACTTTAACAAGCTCAAAAAGAAAGCTTCCATTGTCTAAACAGGGCTGTCACTTTGCCTTAAGATACATACCTACTTATTGAACATGTCAACATTATGATTCCTGTTAGGGGGCAACTAATGTCTCAAAATGAAAACTAACAAGTGTGTATGTCTAGGAGAGAAGAACAAAACAACCAACTACAGAGAACACAATGCGGGATGTGGGATTCTCGGAGATTAGAAAAAAACCATCAACATGTGTTGGGCAGCAGGATGACAGCGCTGTAAGCACTTCAAGGAGCCTACAGGCAAGTTACTCAGCAGACTCAGCGTGGAAAGTAATGTAAAAGGAAGAGAAATGGGGAGTCACAGAGAGAGGCAAAGTGATCATAAAACAAACTCATTTCCTCATTTAAGCATGGCTGCTTTTCTAGACTCCAGTGTATCATTTCACAGCAGCTGCTTAAAGATTATGTTCTGTATAAATTATTTAGTAACCAATAGAGGTGCGGGGGCCCTTCTGAGTACACCTTTGATACAGAGATGTCAGCCATATTAGTGAATGTATGGATCCAGGTGCAGGATATTCAATCAATAATTCATTTCATTTGAATCATAGTTCTTTCGTACTGCTAAAGTGACACTCGTATGTCCTTCAGCAGCTAAAACTTTAGAAAAAAGATTGTTCAAAGCTGTGTTCACCATTAAGGATGAGTTCTGGCGTGTTCCGAAGTGCACGTGCCCGAGCCCGCCAGGAAGTAAACCCCGCGCTGCGCTAATCACAGGCAGGGAGACATTCCCTGATCGCTGCAGCCGCACATCAGGGAAATGTCTCCCTGCCTGTGATTAGCGCAGCACCGGGTTCACTTCCTGGCGGGCCCGGGCACGTGCACTTGCAAACACGCCCGAGCCCATCCTTATTCACTATAAAGGCCAGTGCCTAGGGCAAGAGAAGCCATGGGTGAGATTTATGAAAACTGAAGCACTCAGAATCTGGTGCAGCTGGGCATGGTAGCCAATCAGCTTCAAACTCAGCTTGTCCAATTAAGCTTTGACAAGAAAACCTGGAAGCTGGTTGGTTTCTATGCAGAACTGCACCAGATTTTGCACTGTCCAGTTTTAGTAACCCCCCCCCACTATGTGTTGTAGAAATGTTATTAGGATGTGTTGATAATGTATTGTCACAGTGTCTCCCAGTGTCGGTTTACCAGTATTCGCTGTGTATAGTGAATATGGCTTTAACCGACAATGACCACTAGCAGTGAAAATCTTCCATAAATGGTAACCGCACACTACCCGTCTGATTATCCCGGCCGGCAGGCGCTCTGAGCAGTCAACGTTGGAGCGAATGCCGGTCTGGATCTTTGGGGGTGCGATGCGCATTCCGCCACGCAGGTGTATGACCCGTCAACCGGGGGGGCCCCCTGTATTATTGTGTAGATAAATCCACTTGACGGGGATGTACTTGTGGTGTGGAATCAGTATCACCTGTTATGTAAGGATAATGGTCTGTAAGCATTTCTGTCATGTTTGATCCACATGAAAGAAACACGCAGCTATATTCCTTTGTGCATAATTTAACCTCTAATGGAACAGTAGTATAATCTCTATCAAATATGGTCCAAAGAATCATATTTGATAGGATTCACGCTAATGGTTAATGGCGGCAAAAGCATGCACTTGAATTAGCGAAACAGCCATCATGAATTAACATGCTGGTCTTTGGTGCGGAATACACCATGTGTGGGATTCATTGTATAGGGTTTGGCGCAGTTTTGAGCTCCACGTGTGTTTCATTGTTAACTGGGGAGCGTGCATCTTAGCACACCTTTCGGGGGGAACTCATGCACGCTGCCTTCGCTCGTTCATGAACATACACGCCCCTTTCTATTGTATCTTTTGAATATAAACAAGTGTGTCATTGGTTGTTATTTTGTATTGAGCTCATGTCATGTGACTGTGCCTTGGAGGCTGATTGTGAAGCCACCAAGTCCCTTTGTTATCCCTGTCTCATCCCTATATATATAATTCATAAGATCGG
The DNA here is from genome assembly GCA_018402905.1 of Glandirana rugosa. Taxonomy (NCBI): domain Eukaryota; kingdom Metazoa; phylum Chordata; class Amphibia; order Anura; family Ranidae; genus Glandirana; species Glandirana rugosa. The sequence continues at coordinate 893,256 of BLSH010521002.1, forward strand.
CTACTCAGGACTGACGGGCGAGCTTGCAATGTGAGAACAGCTATTGTGTCTGTTTTACTTGCTTTAACACGAATGCACTCAAATGCATTATGCAAAAGAGCTGAAAAGCGCACTTATTAGTGCAAGCAAAATATAATGCACACAGTGTATTATACTGTAATTGCTATTACATATGCCTGTAATTTATGCTTACTTTTATTTTGACTTTGCCACTTGTGAACACTTGCCTGTTAAACCGATCAGAAAATCGTGTGGAAAATACCGCTTTTAAAGCGATCGTACGATAATCGGATCATTAGTACAGAGCTTCCGAGAGCCAGTTCATCCGATGTTTTCCATCCGGACAAGATCGGACATGCAGGAAAAATGTTCTTGCACAGTGCCCGATTGTACGATTTTCATTTGATCAGTACAGCTGTCGTTCGAAAATGCAATACAAATACACTACGATTTTTTATTCTGTCGTTCGAGAATTTTCGTGACTAAAGTAAACTCTTCCGATTCGATCTGAGATTAGCATGCAACAAAAAAACACTCACCCGATAATTTCATCGTGTGTACCGGGCATTAAGCAAAAAGCATCGGGGTAGATTTACTAAAGCTGGTGCACTCAGAATCTGGTGCAGATGTGCATGATAGCCAATCAGCTTCTAACCTCAGCTTGTTCAATTAAGCTTTGGCAATAAAACCTGGAAGCTGATTGGTTTCTATGCAGAAGTGAGACTGATTTTGCACACTCCAGTTTTAGTAAATAAACCCCATTGTGTATTTTTAGTGATAACTCAGTGGGATTGATTTACTAAAACTGGAGAGTGCAAAATCAAGTGCAGCTTTGCATAGAAACCAATCAGCTTCCACTTTTTCTTTTTTTTGGTCAAAGCTTAATTGAACAAGCTGAAGTTAGAAGCTGATTGGCTACCATGCAGAGCTGCACCAGATTTTGCACTTTACATGTTTCATGGCAATCTTTAGTCGACTTTTCCATATAAACCTGTACTGTGTACATATCATACTATATACAGTGAATTGTTGTTTGGTCTTCATTTAAAGCGGAGGTCCGCCCAGAACTAAAAAAATAAAAGCCAGCAGCTACACATACTGTAGCTGCTGACTTTTAATAATAGGACACTTATCTGTCCTGGAGTCCAGCGATGTCAGCACCGCAGCTGATGTTTCCATCAGCTGTCGGGTGCTGCCGCCGCCATTGTGGGTAAGGGAGCCCAGCAGTGAAGCATTACGGCTTCATGACGGGCCCCTACTGTGCTTGCGCGAGGCACCGCTGCACTCTGCCACTGGCCCGGCGGCCAGTAGCAGAGCGAGGAGGGAGGAGGAGGGAGCAGGGCTGCTGATGTAATTTTCCATGGCCCAGCCTCCCAGAAGTGGGGATAAGATACCTGTATTCGCTCCCCCCCCGAAAGGTGCCAAATGTGACACCGGATCACTTTTGGGTGGAACTTCGCTTTAAAGAGAAGGCTCCATCAGAAGAAAATTAAAAGTCAGGAGCTACAATTACTGTAGCTCCTGACTTTTAATAGTAGAACACTTACCTGTCCACGAAATCCAGCAGTATCTCGGGTTCTGCTGCCGCCATTTCTGGTAAGGGAAACTGGCAGTGAAGCCTTGCAGCTTCGCAGCTGGTTCACTACTGCGCATGCGCAAACCGGCAAAGTCTACCGGAAGTAGAAGCGGGTACTTGTTACAAACAGGTGCCCACTCCCACCCCCCCCCAAAGGTGCCAAATGTGGCAGCAGAAGGGGGGGGGGGAATAAGCGCAGCTTCCCCTTATTGTGCCAAGACAATGAAGCAATCTACTAGCATCGGGAGACAACCAACACATCTATGTGTATAACATCCCAAACAAAGGACCAGTAAGCCTAAAAGAAACAAAAAGTTTCATGCTTTTGGGTGAAAACAGTATTCCAAACACTGACAAATATTCATGTAAAAGAGCCTATACTTGCATGAAAATTAGAGATCTGATAATTATGAAATTGATATGCAGCCTATTGTTCTGTTTTAGATGTCGCTTTAGTTCAAAAGTGACAGTTTGAAGTATCCTTCTGTTGGATAACTGGACAGGAAATCAGCTGGGTTTTGGAAAATATTGTTCTCCAGTGCTGCCTCCATTTTAAAATGTCTGACGGTTTGACAGGTTTCTGAATTGTTTACATGTTATCCACGAATGAAAATAATGACTCTTGCTAAATCTTTCTACATGACAAAGGCTGGAGCTTTTGTTCTATTGGACCAATGATCTGTCAGCATCTAGTCAAGTACTTTATTGTCTGTGATTGGTATTTTAATTATATCTTTATAGCGTAAGCCTGGGCATAACGAGTAGTTGCACCCTTACATTGCAATGTTCTAGTAAAAAGTTAGTTTAAAATACCATAAATTGCCCTCTGAAGATGCAGTCACATGATCTCCTGGGGCTGCACAATGTACAATTCATATTGGTACTAGGAAACAGACTAACTTTGTTCCCTTATGTAACACACTAACAACCTACAAGCAGGTAAGGTGGGTGACACCAGCAACTCTGTTATTTATCCTTTCTCATTATATTTGACCAGATGAGCCAGATTTTGCCAGTGCATGGAGAAAACATAACTAGTCTTAAGGCCCATACACGTGGTCTGATTGTTGGCCAACAACGGTCGTCCAACAGCCTGTTGGCCGATAATCTGATCACATGTATGCACAATTCTAAAGCCAATTTCCAGTTGTAGTCCAACAGAAGTTGGATGACGAGACTAGAAAACTTGTGTTGGCCAACAAGGCGTTGGCCGATTGTTGGCTCGTGTGTACAGAAGTTGGCCAACAAAAAGTTGGAAGTGCAAACACGCATGCTCAGAATCCAGTGTTCGGTCGTGTAACCTGTGTTCGTAATTCACAAATCACATTCACCTGAACTTCCTCGTTATATGCTCGTAACACATCACTACGATCGGCTTTCTTGGCCGACTACTTAACTCATGTCAGTACGCTAGACCAAACCACTATCGCTCAATTTGGACAAAAGTTGGACGTTCAGTTAGCCAACAATCTGCGCGTGTGTACGAGGCTTTACAGTGACTGTTAGGCAAGCTATCCAATCCATGTCTGATGTAGAACAAGGTAAAGATCTAGTTTCGAATGGTTGGGTCATGTGCCTGAATCTGCTGATGTTGGGCACCATTAAAGAAAGATGAAGGTGTACCTTGTCTGCTTTTATTAAAACTCTACAGAAATGTTGGCTGCCTGCCATTCTAATATCTGGGCTTTAATACTGGCCCTCAAAAACTAAGCAGATGAGGAGTTCTGAGGCCACTACATGCTTGTTTTAGTGATTAGGAAAATATTGAATTCAAAAACTCCGTATGACAACTATGCAACTTGCATTTTCAGATGTAGCACACATTATCATATGCGGTTACTAAACACACACTGTTTCATTTACATTGTCTCTTCTATTTCTGTATGTGGATGATGGCACTGTAAATAGTTTAATTAAAAAAAAAAAAATCTAACTACCTTTTTCCTATTCGGTATACAACTTTCACATGACCCAGCTCACGCCCAGCATGTCTGTAGGTAAACAGTGGCAGGAGGAGCTTTTAGTCCTCTGTTGCTGGTCACATGTTCAAAAAAGAAAACAGCCTTTGGAATACAGAATAAAAATAAATATTAAATATCAATAAACTGTTTTAAATTGTCATACAAATATATATTTGAAATGGAATGTTTATTATTTTGTGATAATAACATGGTGTGGGTGGATTTATACTAGTCACAGGCTGTGTCACACCCCTTCAGCTTATGTCTTAGAAAAAGAGGGATGTGAAGCCTCCATTAACCTACATGTAATATACCGCCGTATTGTGTTTAGCTGCTTAGTGGGCATGGAGGACGAGGGAGGGAGTGGGCTGTCATTTACTACTTTGTATATGCCCACCTGTGTGGCTCTATAGTCACATGGGCTGCTCAGATGTGATAGAAAGGATATGCTTAGCATAGAAACTCAATGAAAACTGAGCATGTGCAGAGCTGCCAACACTGCTCTGCAAAATTCCCTAGTGGGAACTTGGAAAAAGGCAGAGATAGCAGGATCAACTAGGTATTTTGCAGAATATAGAAAACAAATATCATAGTGACTGAGTGAGTATGAACAACATGTAATACAGCATTTATTGATCGTTTTTTATGATGTCAGTTTAGTGACACTTTAATAAATTTTTTTATGTAAATACAGTCTGTTGGTTGTGTTCCTTTGGGTTTTATTTGCTTTCAAATAATCTGTTTCATATATTCAAGGCATCTAATTAATTAGATAATGTACACCTGCCGATATAGTAAATAATTCATGGTTGCATAATTTGAGCGTTTTCTACCATCTAGGAGTAGAAAAATAGCATTTATGTAATTTAAAAGATTTATTTGCTCATTTATTGAAAACAAAGGCCATTGTATTATAATATTCTATTTTTTCAAGAAAGCACCATGTTTTATGGCAATCTTTAGTCACTACATCCAAATATGCATTTATGCACTTCCAGAAAATGAATCTGTTAGGGCTCTTTCACACATGCGGACCAACCTGTCAGTTTTTCAGGCGGACCTGAACGGACGTTTCATGTACCTTTATGGAGCAACGGATGTCAGCGGTGATATGTCCGCTGACGTCCGAACCAATCCGCTCAGTCCAGATGGATGGAAACCATATTTTCCATCCGTCTGGCAGATCTGATGAAAACAGACAGTCAGATCTTTTTTCATCCGATCCACCATAGAAGAGAGCGGGGCTCTGACAGGTCCGTCTCTACACAGTGAGCAGAGAAGGACCTGTGACCCGACCGCTCAGTGGGGATCAACGGAACGATCCTTGCTGAGCAAGCGGAGTCCGCAAAAATGGACATGAATGTGTGAAAGAGCCCTTACAAGGCGGAATGCAGCAGAGTGCACTAGTCTAAATCAGGACAAGAAAACAGAAAATTCTTTAATGATAAATCAATTCAGTCCCTGAAGGGAAGTCAGCTCAGTGGTTTACATTTTCAATCTGCCCTGTAGATAAGCAATTAAATATTTTAAGGGATCTATCCCAGGTCTGCGAGATTAATAAGAGTTCCGTATTCATGCACAATTACAGTCAGTCTCTGTTTTCCCATGTCTCCTTATAATATTCCCTGTATATGAAAGTATAAGTGCATTTCTAAAACTTTAGCTATTTTAATATACCAGGCAAATCTTGCAAATTAGACCTTTTTTCCTTTCTAGGGCTGTCCTTTGAGACCTGTACTGGGATTTATAAGGGTTTTGTCACTTCAAATTTCCTTCCAATTCATGATAAAGCCATCTACAGACGAGGCTGCTTACGGAGGTTTATCAAAGAAGGCATCCCTGACACCTCTTTAGATGGGAACAGCGGATGTCGTTGTGCGACCTAAAAAGCCACTATCCACAAAATATATACATTTTCATGAAATTAATTATGTAAGATAAGTTTTAATAACATTCAAGGATAGCTAGGTAAAAGATTGAGAAGACTGAGCTCAAAGATGTTTAAAATCAAAGTGGCACTGAGGAACAGAGCAGCCTTATTGCCTAGCAAACCCATAAAAGAATACTGGCAGATGCCAACCCAGCAGCAGCAGCTTACGTAGAGCAAAAAGGCTACCCAACAGTCACATAAACCTAATATATATACATTTTTTGGGGTATGTTATACCATTTCATTGGGATGTATTGTGTATTCCATTGTTTTTACATATAAATGTATAAAAATACATTTGATGTACATAATCTTAAAAAGGTGCATTAAAATTTAACTCTAAACCACGTTTCTAGTTATAGCGTGTAATTATCTATATCAGCTTAGCATATCTATATAATGGCTGTGCTTTATTGTTCCTTCTCACTATGTAAAGTCTCAAGGTTTTTCACTCTAATGCATTCTATGCATAAAGGTGAAAAACTGCCTGTAATGCAGCAGCCCCGCAGAGCCCTCTTTTTACTTACCTGAACCTGATTATTCCAGCATTGAGGACGAGCCCAGCAGCTCCAGCCACTGGCTAGGGTCCTTATTGGATAAATTGATAGCAGCAGGGACTTCCGGCATGTAAGCAGCTCTTTCTAAGAGCTCCGGACCGCACCAAGATCCTACATCATCCTGAACAGAACATAGCAGCCTTATTCCTCGCCAGACCGACCAGATCGCTGCCTGGACACTGCTGCACCTGACCATGTTGAAATACGGGTCAAGTCCTCCGCCGACACCCACGGAATGACTCTCCCGATTCGCCCATGAGGCCGGCCAAAATGGTGCCTGAGACACACAGGATTCACCACACTCTCCTGCTGCTGACAACCAGCTATGGGCTGAGGGAGAGAAGGAATGGATGGACGCTCCAGAACTTCTGGCGGTAGCCGGGGACTCCCTCGGCTACACCGGCCACAGAATTATCCGGTGTGCAGGTAAGGGAACCATCCCAGTCACAAATATTAGACTCCATCAAATCCTGCCACACATCGCTTTCCACACAAATCGAGACCCTCCGGCTGGACTTTGCCATCCTTAAAGATGATGTGCGCAAAGTCAGACAGAGTTACTAATACTGAGCAGCGCATCAGTGCAATGGAGGATGATTTGAACCCCCTTATGGTTACAGTGAGGGACATGGCGGCGGACAACAAGTCCAAGGAAGGTAAACTGGGGGACATTGAGAACATACTCCGACGTAATAATTTGAGGTTCCTGGGGTTCCCGGAGGGGTCAGAGGGCAAGAACCCTGAAGAATCTCTACTTGCTTGGCTGAAGCAAACCTTTGGAGAGGATGGCTTCTCCCGTCTATTTGCCATAGAAAGAGCCCACCGTGTCCCACTGAGGGCTTCCCCACCAGGCCGTTTTCCTAGGCCCCTCCTGGCCCGCTTTCTATATTTCAGAGATAAAGAAACCATTTTACACCATGCTAGAAACATGCCTGCTCTGCTTTACAACGATAATCACAGTACTATATTTCCAGACTTCTCAGCGGCCACACAGAAACAGCGTGCAGCGTTTCAAAGTGTAAAACAGAGGCTGAGAGAATGCAGCCTGCCGCCATACAGCATGTTATACCCAGCAAAGCTACAAGTAGTGCACAAGGGGAAAACTCAGTTCTTCATGTCGCCTGGTGAGACTACCAATGGTTGGAGTCATTGGGAGGTACCTAAAATAAGCGGCCTTATATGCTTCTGCCTGTCTTGCCCTTAGTGCTGGAAATTGGATCCGGTGATGTCCTAGTTACCAACATTTTATCTAACTTACAGAGGGTCGCTCGAGATCCTCCATATTGAAATGTTCTAATCTTTGATTGATAGTCCTCACAGTTTATAGGCCATGCCTTCCACTCCCTATACTCTAATTATGCTAGGGGGCTATCTATACTGGTGTCAAAAACCCTTTCATGTACCCCAAAAATTATTGTTACAGACCCCTTTGGGAGGTATGTGGTGGTGATACTCCTTATGAATGATCTCCCACACACCTTTGTGACAGTTTATGTTCCTCCACCATTTACAGTGGCCGTTTGGGACATAATAATGACAAAGGTGCTTCAAGTGGCAGAAGGACCTATTATTCTGGCGGGTGACATGAATACGGTACTTTCTCCGGACCTGCATAGATTACATACCAAGACCAGCTGCAGTTCTCCACTGACAGCTTGCATGCTACAGTATGGTATGGTGGAGACCTGGAGGTGGAAAAATCCAGAGGCCCGAGTCTATTCATGTTATTCCTCCACCTATAATACTCTCTCCAGACTAGACATATGCTTTACAACCAAGGATATCTTACCTAGGGTAGTTGAGGTGCAGTACCTCCCAAGGGCAATTTAAGATCACTCCCCATTGATGTTGACTATGGCTGTAGGTCGGTTGAGCGGATAAAATCTATGGAGATTAAGTCCTTTGTGGTTGAAGGAGGAATACTTTGAACAATCGGCTGCCACAGCCATAGGTGACTTGGAGGAATAATGGAGGAGAGGCACCAATCAAACTCACATGGGACGCATTTAAGGCTACCCTTAGAGGGGCTGCCTCAGGGATTATCAAAAAACTCAGATCTCACAGGGAATGGAGGCTTAGAGAATGTGAGCAGGCAGCTACTGATGCTGAAGTGGAATATATTCGAAATCCATCATCTTCTAATTTTAAATTATGGAGGGATTCGGCCAGACAGCTAGATCTCGTACTGGTTGAAAAAACACAGAAAAAAACTCCTTTATCAGAATCAGCGACTCTTCGAATATGGAAATAAAAATAGCAAACTGTTAGCATATATGGCACACTCTCAGCATGCCCTGGTCTCCATTCCCCGTATATATGATGAACAACAGGTTCTGTGTACATCACCAGATGGTATAGCATGGGCATTCCTCCAATTCTACTCGACACTGTATTCCTCCTCCGTGAGTTATGAACCGGAGGAGGTGCAGGGGTTTTTGGTGTGGATCAGACTCACCACACTATCCCAAGAGGCAACGGTAGAATTAGACCGACCTATCTTGGTGTCAGAAATAGAAGGGGCAATGAGGTCCCTTACCCCCAATAAAACCCCTGGATTAGATGGCTACCCCATAGAATGATACTGTACCTATCAAGAATTTTTTGCACAGCGCCTCTTGTAGGTGTACGAGGATGCTTTTGAAAAGGGAATCCTTCCAAAATCTCTTAGGGAGGCATTGATAATTCTGATCCCTAAACCGCACAAGGATCACGATTTTTGTGAATCATATCGCCCCATATCATTAATCAACGTAGATGCTAAAATCCTAGCCAAACTCCTAGCTAAACGATTAAATAAGGTGATAGCCTCCATTATCAATTCAGATCAGACTGGTTTCATACCAATGCGATCCACAGCTATTAACCTGTGCAGATTATTGATGATCTTGCAGTCACAGAGGGACCTGATCCTGACACCCGTATTGTGGTCTCATTAGACACACATAAGGCCTTTGATTCCATAGAATGGCCCTACTTGATGGCAGTTCTTGTGCGGATAGGCTTTGGTCCTAATTTTGTAACATGGGTGAAACTCCTTTATGCTCATCCATTGGCCGGCTGAGAGTAAATAACATCATAACAGACACCTTTGAGATAGGCAGGGGCACGTGACAGGGGTGCCAAATTTCGGCCCTGTTGTTCGCTATAGCAATTGAACCCTTGGCAGCTATGATTAGAACAGAACAGCAGGTGAGGGGATGTCAGCTAAATGCCCTGGAGGAAAAAACCTCCCTGTATGCAGATGACATGTTGTTATATCTGGCAGATGGAGGGCCCTCCCTGACCAAAGCACTAGATATTATATCTGAGTTTGGAACATACTCAGGATTTAGGGTTAACTGGGCTAAATCAATTGTATTCTCTATAAACCCCTTGTTTCCTCCTAGCATACCATCAGATATTCCTCTACAAGTGGTTGATAAATTTCAATACCTGGGAGTGGAAATCCAATTGCCCTTGAGCTCATATATTGATAACAATCTTGCCCCTCTAGTGACACGCCTAAAAAGTAGTCTCCACGCCTGGTCTAGATTGCCCGTCAATCTACTGGGTCGTATTAATATATTTAAAATGATATATCTGCCTAGGTTTCTATATATACTGTGGCATGCCCCGATCTATATTCCCAATAATTTTTTTAAGGAAATAGATGGGATGATTATATCCTTTCTCTGGGGCCCCAAGCCACCTAGAATCTCCCTGGACATGCTGCACCTACCAATCAAAGAAGGAGGCCTAGCTTTACCTAAACTCTATTGTTACTACCTAGCGGCCCAGCTGACACGCATCCATTGGTGGTTCTTCCCAGACATGGATGTCTCTTCAGGTGGCAGCCCAGGTACATTCCTATGAGGCATTGATTAATGTGCTTTATAGGAATGGCCCATACCCGGAGGGTGGAGCAGAAATACTTAAGCTTACATAGAAAATTTTCCATATCTGTAACAAAAAAACGGGGGGGGTTCCTCCTTGAACATTCTCACCCAACGCCCCTCTCTGGCTTAACCCTCAACTAGTGGAAATAAACAAAATACCTGGGGTACCCAATGGGCTATAGAGTTATATACTCTCACCAACTCTTCTCTGAAGGAGTATTTAAAACATTCCAGGATCTCCAGCTGGAATATAAAATTCCTAAAAAACGGTTTTATAGCTACTTATAAATAAGGCACGCAGTGGCGGCTCAGTATGGACTGACAAATGTTTCACTTTCTATCTCTAAACTGGAGAAAATGTTATTTGAAGATGACCATATGATGTGGAAATGTGAGGCCTATGATTTTTACCTTCAATAATTATCAGCATTAATAAATGGGCATACAATATGGTTTAAAAATATATGTCAGAATACTGCCTGGACATTCTGTGAACATCTGACATCATAAAACAGCTCTGGTATTTTATCTAGAGTTGGTATCTGCAAAGCTCTGCTTATATTGTCCACTATACTACCTGGTGTATAACTGTGAAAAGGCCAGTCCCTTGCCTGGAGGGAATCACTTGGGGGTGAGGGGAAAATGGCCTCTGATAGTGGTAATGTTACCAAACATGTTTTACTTACAGGGGGTTGGGCAGAGAGGGGGTATAAAAGTAAGCCTAGCTTCTGATCTGTCTGTTTGATGGTTCATTACAACATGGAGACGTAAGGCTTTATTTTTGTCACCATAATTCTTTTTCCCCTCTCTTTTCTTTGTCTCTTTACTTTCTTTACTTAGCAACCTTCCTCACAGAGAATGGAAAGGGTAGCTGGACAATGGGCTTCTGATATCCCAACCCTAGCTGAGGAAACATGGTCTGGGGTAGTGGAAACCTTACTATCCTCAGTTATATCTGCTAGGGACAAAATCATACAATTTAACTTTTTACATAGAATACACTATACTCCCGCTCGCCTGTACAGAATGGGTAGAGTAGATTCCCCGGCCTGTCACCACTGCCGGGGGGAGGTTGGGAACTTTTTCCACATGATATGGTAGTGTACATATGTAGCACGATTCTGGAGGTCACTTCAGACGTTCTTTGAGGAAAGGCTGGCCACCCCTAATATCTATTCCCCAGCTAGGTGTCTACTAGGAGACTTTGGTGAAGAGGAAATGTCCTGTAACGCAAAAAACTACTAAACATAGTGTTTTTCTATGCTAAAAAATCCATAGCACTCAAGTGGAAAGATCCCACTCTGCCATCCGTCCAATTCTGGGTAGATCTTATTAACCAATTAACCAAGCTTTACCAATGTTTAAACTGACATATGCTTCTAGAGGATGTCCTTAAAAATTCGGAAAACTGTGGTCCGGCTGGATCACTTCGGTTTCTGGGGTTATTGAGGTTTAAACCCTCTAAGAGATGTGAGGCCAGGTAAAGGGCTATAAACAGCCAAGGGGGGGTGAAGTATAATGCAGAGACCCTGCATAACTGACACAGCTTGTGAAAAATATATTATGGTCAGAAATAGTTAGCACAGTTATGTGTGATTTATATTAACTGAGTTGATGACACTTTGAGATGTAATGTAATGCTACGTTTACTTATTCAAGCCTCGTGCATTTATGTTTGGATCAAGGAAAGGAATTGTGACCATGTGAATATTATATTTTTCTGAATAATTGTATATTCTGTTTGAACAAATTGTTGAATGTATTGTTTAGCCTGTAAAAATTCAATAAATGTATCCTTTGAAAAAAAAAAAGATTGATAGCAGCAGCAGCCATTGGCTCCCCGTTGCTGTAAATTAAATCCAGTGATGCGGGAGCTGGGCGGGCGGAGCCACGTCCTGCTGTCTGGGTCAATGGACGCAGCAGCAGGACTCAGGAGCATACCCGCACGAGTGCCCCCAGGGAAAGCGCTCCTCCAAGGGGACACTCGAGAAGAGGAGGAGCCAGGAGCGCCGCCGGGAGACCCCGGAAATAGAGGATCGGGGCCACTCTGTGCAAAACCCTTGGAAAGTATAACGTGAATGTTATTTAAAAAAAAAAAAAAACACAAACCTTTAGTAAAACTTTAAGAATCAGCTCATTGTAATGGCTAATTTACCCTGCCTCTAGTGGATAATCCATTAATCTCTACTTTAATACATCAACACAATATGGAAGAACCAGCAGGAAAACATGTAAAAGTCGCATCAAATGGAGAACAGAGCAAGTTTACTTTTAAGTTATTGTATAGGAAAAAAACTAAATCTTCATATGTCACAGAATGCTCACACAGATCACATTGTGCTCTGTTATATGGCAGGATCAGACCTAACTGGTGATCCTGCCAGAAAACACTGTCCCATTCTCACTTCTGTGCATAGGGTGACAATACTGACAGTGCCATTGAAATGTTTGGCAGCATTGCCAGGGAGCCTCATCACAACAGGCCAGCAGAGACTGTCTGTGTGCTGAAAAAGGGACTACAGAAGGGTTCAATATGCCACTGGACTCTGATCTAAGGTGCAGCCCTTTTTTAAATGACACCTTAGGTTTTACAACTACTAAGTTTTTTTTGTTTTTTTGTAAAAGTTTTGCACAGATCGGCCCCGGTCCTCCTTTACTGGGGTTTCCCGGCGACGCTCCTGGTTCCTCCTCTTCATCGGGTGCCCCACAAAGAGACGCTTGCCATGGGGGCATCTGCGCGATCGCGCACCCGAGTCCCGCTGCTGCGTCCATTGACACAGACAGCAGGACTCGGCCCCGCCCCCAGCTCCCATGTTACTGTATTTGATTGACAGCAGCGGGAACCAATGGCTCCTGCTGCTATCAATCTATCCAATGAGGACCTGAGACAGCGGCTGGAGCTGCTAGGCTTGTGCTTGTCGCTGGAACGATCGTACTCAGGTAAGAAAAAGGGGGGCTCTGGGGGGCAGCTGCAGCACAGAAGGGTTTTCACCTTAATGCATAGAATGCATTAAGATGAAAAACCTTGAGGGTTTACAACTCCTTCAATGCCCCATTCCCCAGCAGCACTAATCTCCCTTCCTTCCCTCCCCTGCTGCTCCAATCAGTCTCTGGAAACAAAAATAAAAAAAATCCAATACTGGATATAGCGAAGCATGTGGCTCAGTCTGTGTGACAGCAATTGTGCTTGATAACTTGCCCAGTACAGTCATATGGCAGCGTAGCGAGATCTCAGTCCTATATAAGCTCCATCACCTACACTGTGTTGTTTATTCACTCTTAGCAGCTAAAGAGAGCAGTACAGAAGTGAAGAAAAGATGGGGAAAGGGGCATTAAAAATTAACCTCTGCATAGGTAAAGCACAGGTTTACTTTAAGGTGGTCCTAAATCCTAAACTTTTTTTTATCTAAATGCATTCCTTGCATTAAAGTAAACTTTTTTAGCCATGTTGCCCCTCACCCCCCCCCCCCCCATAATTACCTGAGCTCTCATTCAGTCCAGCACTGTGCACGCCTGCAGCTCTTCTCTTTCCTCACTTCCGTGTCTCATTGGCTTTGCTGGGGCACCAGGAGCCATTGGCTACTGCTGCTGTCAATCAAAGCCAGTGACAAGGGAGCGGGGGCGGGGCCAAGTCCAGCTGTCTGTGACAATGGACGCAGCAGCAGGGCTTGGTAGGGAGCACGCACCAGTGCCCCATGGGAAGCAGCTTCCTGTGGGGGGCACTGGACAGGGAGGAGGAGCCAGTAGTGCTGGCGGGGGAACCAAGAAGAGGTTTAGGGCTGCTCTGTGCAATTCCATTTTTCCTTTACAATTGCTTTAAGGCACAATCAGGTTCATAGTACAGGCATGTCAATCTCAAACAAGACAAACTGAGCAGACATCTCTGCAAGGGGCTGTGTTAGATCTACCAAGAGTTGCATTAACATACAGTTGTGCTCATAAGTTTACATACCCAGGCAGAATTTATGATTTCTTGGCCATTTTTTAGAGAATATGAAAGATATCACAAAAACATTTTTTGCACTCATGGTTAGTGTTTGGCTGAAGCCATTTATTATCAACCAACTGTGTTTACTCTTTTTAAATCATAATGACAACAGAAACTACACGAATGACCCTGATCAAAAGTTTACATACCCTGGTGATTTTGGCCTGATAACATGCACACAAGTTGACACAAAGGGGTTTAAATGGCTATTAGGCCTCATGTACACAGGACGTTTTTTGACTGTTTTACAGCAGCTGTTTTTAGCTGCAGACATTTTTTTCTACAGTCAATAAACTCTCCATCATGTTATCCTATGTGTTCATGCACACATAGGCTGTTATCAGCTGTTTTTGGCAGGGACGTTTTTGAGCTGTAAAAAAAACCGAAGACCAGTTGGTTCTGAGAGACGTTTTTGAGCTTTAAAAAAAAAAAACATGCTAAAACGCCGGTAATGTAACCCTAATAAAAGCTGAAAAAAATCACTGATAAGCTACTAACGTTTTTAGGACTTTTTTTTAACATCCTGTGTGCATGAAGCCTTAAACGGTAAACATCCTCACCTGTGATCTCTTTGCTTGTAATTAGTGTGTGTGTATAAAAGGTCAATGAGTTTCTGGACTCCTGACAGACCCTTCCATCTGTCATCCAGTGCTGCACTGACGTTTCTGGATTCTGAGTCATGGGGAAAGCAAAAGAATTGTCAAAGGATCTGTGGGAAAAGGTAGTTGAACTGTATAAAACAGGAAAGGGATATAAAAAGATATCCAAGGAATTGAGAATGGCAATCAGCAGTGTTCAAACTCTAATCAAGAAGTGGAAAATGAGGGGTTCTGTTGAAACCAAACCACGGTCAGGTAGACCAACTGAAATTTCAGCCACAACTGCCAGGAAAATTGTTCGGGATGCAATGGAAACCCACAAATAACTTAAGGTGAAATACAGGACTCTCTAAAAACATGTGGTGTGGCTGTTTCAAGATGCACAATAAGGAGGCACTTGAAGAAAGATGGGCTGCATGGTCGAGTCGCCAGAAGAAAGCCATTACTACGCAAATGCCACAAAGTATCTTGCTTACAATACGCCAAACAGCACAGAGACAAGCCTCAGACCTTCTGGCACAAAGTCATTTAGAGTGATGAGACCAAAATTGAGCTTTTTGGCCACAACCATAAACGCTACATTTAGAGAGGAGTTAACAAGGCCTGTGAAACATGGACGTGGCATATGTGTGCCATATACACAGTGAGTGGACTTGGGTTTTATTTACTTATGCCCCTTTAGGCTTCTCTCATTGTTAAAGCAATTTGGACACACCCATTGCTGGGCGCAGCAAATATCAGGATTTCACAATTCCTGCAACATTCCAATGTGCACCAAATGTGCTAGTGCTGGTTTTAGACTGTAACTTTAAATTTGTGATAGTGAGAAAAAGGTTGCTTTAATATCATTAGTAGTAATGTGCAAAGATCAAGTGTTTCCACACAGCAGTTATGGCTAAAAATATTGCCTATTAACTGGCTGAAGATAATCTTCAAGAGAAAGATAAAGATGAGAAAATATAAAGAGTGAGATAAAGATGTGCACTGGGGAATAGATGGAATTGGATTTTGATGTAAACATACAGCACAGTGTTGCCAACCGCCAGTAAATTTACTGACAATTTGTAAAAATCACTGGTCTATAGATATCAGGGTCTGATAATTTGTCATGCTGTGCTGACTTTTTAAGAGTAAACCGGACAAACTACTTGATATGGGTATTGTCAGTGTTTCCATGTTGTGTTTAAATATCAATTGTCTTAGTTTTTAAAAGGAGTTCAGTTATTTTTCAGGTTGCCAGTAAAAAATGTGCTCCGCCAGTAAATGTTCCATGTTTTGCCAGTAAAAAACGCTGGGGGAGGTTGGCAACACTGATACAGCACAAAAAACAGTACTTAAGAATGTAATACAATAATCTTAAAGCCACATTTTACCAGTTCTGTTCGGAAACATTGATTTTCAATGAATATCCAAACCAAAGCCACACCATGCCAAAAAGGCTGAGTATCTCCAAATTGTTAAAATCAAATCAGGAGATTATGCAACTTGCTGATATTTGATTTCCCTGTATATTTGCATGTGAATCTGAATATTCTGCAAGTAAGACATGGGATTTAGGAATTCATAAACATTTCCAAAAGACCTGGGGCACCCTTGGCACCTAGACAAAACGTTGAAGGGTTTGTAGTACAGTGATAAAGAGTGATGTTTTTTCCCATTTCATCATCTCTTAATTTAATTCCAAGGTATTTAAAGCCCACTCCAGGCAAAAAAAGGGTTCCCTTGCAGTGGAGCTGTGTCCACACTGCATGAGTTAGGTGCTTATTTTGTCCATGGGAGAGGAGAAAGCCTTTTACTCACCTGATCCTCCACTTCACCAGCAAATTAAGCTCCCCATGATTCAGCGATGGACTGTTCCTGGTATCCTCATATCCAGAACAGATCTACGGAGCCTGCCCTGGAATTTATCACACCAGAACTCAAGACCGCGCAGATGCAGGAGCTGGTATTGTGCGGGGAGGATCGGGTAAGTATATTTCTTTTCATCTCTCCCCTAGACAAAAATGAGCAATTGCCCCACTGCAAGGGAAAACTTTTTTTATTGCCTGGAGTTCAGCTATAATAAAATCCTCTTTGGAGCAGATATTAACCACTTGCTTCCCGAGCCAATTCTGACACTTTGCTCCTACATGTAAAAATCATCATTTTTTTTTTTACAAAATTACTCAGAACCCGCAAACATTATATATGTTTTTTTAGCAAAGACCCTAGGGAATAAAATGGTGATCGTTGCAACTTTTTATCTTGCACAGTATTTGCGCAGTCATTTTTCAAACATGTTTTTTTTCGGGAAAAAAAACAGTTTCATGTATTAAAAAATAAGAAAACAGTAAAGTTAGCCCAATTTTTTTGCATAATGTAAAAGAGGATGTTACGCCGAGTAAATAGATACCTAACATGTCACACTTTGAAATTGAGCACAATCGTGGAATGGCGCCAAACTTCGGTACTAAAAAATCCCCATAGGCGACGCTTTAAAATTTTTTACAGGGTACATGTTTAGAGGTACAGAGGACTTATAGCACTAGAATTATTGCTCTCACTCTAACGTAGATCGTGATACCTCACATGTGTGGTTTGAACGCCGTTTACATATGTGTGCTTGCGAATGCGGTAGCTTCTGTGCGCGAGCTCGCGGTGAAGGTGGGCACTTTAATTTTTTTCAATTATTGTTTATTTTAACTTTATTTTTTTATTTTTACACTGTCTCTTTAACTACCTCAGATCCGCGCTATAGCCGAATGACGGCTACAGCGCGGCTCTAAAATGCCGGGAGGACGTCAATAGACGTCCTCCCATTCGGCTCGTGCTGGGCGCGCTCCCGCGGGCGCGAGCGGCGCGTGCACGTGCCGCCGCACACTGCGGGAGCGTGCCCGCGGGTCGGGCGGACCCGATGTCCGCCGGAGACCCGCGATCTCCTTACAGACAGGAGGAACGGGGAAACGCCGAAGTAAACACGGCGGTTCCCCGTTCTGTGAATGGGACGTGACAGATCTACTGATCCCTGTCACTGGGATCAGTTAGATCTGTTATGTCCCGACCAGCCCCGCCCCCCCACAGTTAGAACACACCCAGGGAACATTTGTTAACCCCTTCACTGCCCCCTGCTGGTTAACCCCTTCACTGCCAATGACATTTATACAGTAATCAGTGGACATTTAAATTTCTGATCGCTGTATAAATGTCATTGGTCCCAAAAAAGTGCCAAAAACGTCCGACATGTCCGCCCCGATATCGCATTACCGATAAAAATCGCAGATCGCCGCCATTACCAGTAAAAAAAAATAAAATAATAAAAACGCCATAAATCAATGTCCATAGTTTGTAGGCGCTATAACTTTTGCGCAACCCAATCAATAAACGCCGATTGCGATTTTTTTAACCAAAAATATGTAGAAGAATATATATCGGCCAAAACTGATGAATAAATTTGTTTTTTATTTTTTATTTTTGGATATTTATTTTAGCAAAAAGTAAAAAATATTGTTTTTTTTTCAAAATTGTTGCTCTTTTTTTGTTTATAGCGGCGATCAGAAATGACACAGAGGCGATCAAGTACCACCAAAAGAAAGCTCTATTTGTGGGGAAAAAAGGACGCCAATTTTGTTTGGGTACAACGTCGCACGACCGCGCAATTGTCATTCAAAGAGCGACAGCGCTGAAAACTCAAAATTGGTCCGGGCAGGAGGGGGGTTTAAGTGCCCAGTAAGGAAGTGGTTAAAAAAAAAAAAAATGATCACTTTTGTTCCTATTACAAGGAAGTAATAGGAATAGTGCATGACAGGTACAGATATGGGGTCAATAAGACCCCACATCTCTCCTCCAGGCTGGAAAGACCGAGATCAGAAAATAAACGATCTGTCTCCATATTTCCAGCCGAGTCCCTGGGCATTGTTTACATCCAGCCAGCCGGACGTGACAACATACGTTGCGCCTGGACCTCAGAGGCGCCTAGAGATAACTAGTGACCATCTGGTGACGCCCCTCCCCCCCAGCACTGCCTGTAAGAATGATCAAGCGGCCAAACTGCCACTATGTTCGTTCTTACGGTGCACAGAAAAAAAAACAATATCTGATTGGTGCCTGTAGCTGCTGCCACCATTCAGGTATCCCTGTTTAAAGAATTGGTTAAAGTGATACTAAAGTCTCAGTTTTTTCTTGTATAAAAATAACAAGCATGTTATACTTACCTGCTCTGTGTAATGGTTTTGCACAGAGGAGCCCAGATCTTCTTCTTCTCGGGTCCCTCTTCAGGGCTCCTGGGCCCAACCTTCCTGTCGAGTGCCCCCATAGCAAGCAGTTTGCTATGGTGGCACCCGAGTCAAGCTTCAGCTCAGCCCTACCCCCAGACATGTAGCCGTAACTCAGCTCGCCCCCTCTCTCTCCTCATTGGCTCACTGACTTTGATTGACAGCAGCCAATGACGCCCGCATTAAAACCATTAAAAATTTTAAGTTGATAAACTATATTAAAGTCGTTTTAAACCCCAAACTATTTGCTAAAATTCTTACAGAAGCACTTGTTGTAAAACTTTCAGTGCTTCTGGCTCCTTCTTGCTCAGTGCTACTTCCCTGAACTTCCCATCTTTTCAGGAAAGAGTTAACAGTGGACAGTGTCAGTCTCCAAACAGTATGCTAACTTGTAGAAGGTCCAAAATCATAATGTGTATATAATATTGTTAATCGGGTTAACACAGAAAGCAAGCATAGTTAAAGCCAACTAAGCAGCACAGTGGCCAAGTAGTTAGCACTTCTGCCTAGCAGCACTAGGTTCGCTGGTTCAAATCCCAAACAAGGCACTACCTACCTGGAGTTGGCATATTCTCACTGTGCCAGCGTGGGTTTCCTCCCACCCTCCAAAGCATGCAGGTTATGTTAATTTCCGCTTGTATGTTTGTGAGCTAGGAACCTTAGATTGTAAGCTCCTTGAGGACAGAGACTGATGTGAATGTACAGTATGTATGTAAAGTTCTGCATAAATTGTTGGCGCAATATAAGTACCTGTAATAAATAGTAAAACTGAATGTACATTCCTATTGCGTCAAACAAAATGTATGCAACGTTTTAGTTTGTTTTCTTTAGAGAGTATTCACAGCATGAGTAGAAAAGCCAGTCCCCTGTCAGCATACTGCAGAGAAGGACTCTTGCTCTCTGTGTGGAAGAAGTTGTCTCTTTTGTAGATGTCTAACACAGGCCTGTTTAAGTCAGACCTATAGTTCAGTAATCATCAATGCTCATGCTCCAGTCTGATTGGAGAGCTCCAGCGTGAACAAAGATGGCCACTTGGTGATGCCGCTCCTCCACCACCTGGCACATCAGAAATCACTTCAGCCTTTTGGAGAGCTTTTCATCCTCTTCTGTCAGTGCTCCTGCCCTCTACCAGCCCCACTGCAGCACATGGAGAAGAAGACTGCTTCCATCCACGCTTCTAGCGCCAGACTGGAGGACCCCCCCAGCGCCTTCTCACCAGCAGATATGCCAGAAACCCTGCTCTTGGGTAAGGAGGCCTGGCCATCACTCCTTTGGGGTGAACCAGAAGCCCCCTCGGATGCTGAGAGCCTTCCGGACATCTCGTCTGAGCACCCAACGCCAGCCTTGCGAGATGCCGACCTACTAGCTTGGTTTAAAACCATACTGCAGAGCGAGCTTTCCACAGGCCTTCTCCAGACTGGCAGCACATCTCACTAAAGAAATCCAAAAGCTCAGCAATCGCACCAATGTTTTGAAAGGCAAGATGGACGCCACTGCAACAGTGATAGAGAATCACGAGCAGGACCTCTCGGACCTGAAGAAGAAGCTTGAGGCAGCTCTATTGAGGCTGGAGGAACAGATCACGCCGGAGCAATCTCCACCTGCGTGGCCTGCCTGAAAGCATCGTGGATCTAACCTCCACTGTTACAGCACTTTAGGAGGAGCTGGTGCCGGCCATACTGATCCATTGTCTGGAATTTGACCACATCCATAGAGCCCTATTTAATTCACCTACTTTCGTATAAAAGAAATGCTCCTGTGGGCCGCTCAGGGTAAACAGAACCTCCATTTCTAATGGCCATTCGTACCAGCTGTTTACGGACTATTTGCGGATACGTCGGTCCTCTTGAACCATCGTATTAAATATCAATTGGGCACCCCATTCAAACTGGTCAGAGTTGACGGGAAGATGAATGGAGCTAAATACAGGGAAATCTTAGAAGAAAACCAGTTAGAGTCTGCAAAAGACTTGAGACTGGAGCGGAAGTTCACCTTTCAGTAGGATAACGACCCTAAACATACAGTGAGCATACTGTCACCCGCACATTTCATTTTAGCCTCGCTGCAGCCCTTCAAAACAACCCAGACACATCCGGCGCCCCCTACGCGACACTTTCTTGGTTTTAACTAATTGCCTTATTACTTTCTAACTTACTGGTTACATTAGACCAATTTTCGGCTATCTCTGGCTTCTGAATTAACCTTTCTGCAAAAAATGCACTGAACATCACCCTCCCTGATGATTTGGGTCGAGAGATTACAGGCACAGTTCCCAAATCGTTGGGCATTCCATTCTATAGATTACCTGGGGATAAAGTCACTACCTCCTACTCCACTTTGTTTTTGGCCAATTACTGCCCTTAGTTGCTTTCGTTGACCTCCTTCCTTCATTTGTGGAAGTTCCCTTCTTTGTCATGGATAGGGCAGATACATGCTCTCATAATGACGATCCTGCCCAAGGCCCTTTACTATTTTCGCACACTACCTATACAAGTCCCTCCGTTCTTCCTTCGTCTCTTACAGAAAAGGATCCTCCCCTTTATCTGGGCTCACAAATGCCCTAGAGTTTCCAGATCTACTCTCTATACCCACAAACTACAAAGTGGTCGGGGAGTCCCTAATGTTTCCAAATATTATTTGGCAGCCCAAATTTTCCAACTGTCCCTGCTCCATGCTACATCCGATATGCTGCTATGGGTACTCTTAGAACTGCCCAACTGTGCCCCAATTTCTTTGCAAGCCTTACTTTGGCTTTCCCCATAAATTGGGCCCCTCAACATTGAGCCCTATCATGCTTCCCAGTCTGCAGATGTGGGATTCCGTTAGGTACTCAGGTAACCTGATATCCCATCTTTTAGACCATCCCCTTGGTTAGACCATTCTTACTCCTTCTCCTGGTGGACCACCCACAGCTTTATGAGGGTGCATCATTTTCTGACAACCCAATCGTTCCCATCTTGGGAAGCTCTCCGGGAGGCACATGAGATCCCATCCCACAGCTGGAACATTACCATTGTTTGCAATTGCGACATTGGATCTCGTCTCTTCATTGTACTTCCACACACCCATATCGCAGGACGCCTTTTGAACCTAAGACGCATGGAACGCAGGAAGGATAATTAAGGTACATGGAAGGCAGGAAGGATCACTATGGCACATGGAAGGCAGGAAGGATCACTATGGCTCATGGAAGGCAGGAAGGAATGACCACTATGGCACATGGAGGGCAGGAAGGATCACCTTGGTACATGGAGGGCAGGAAGGAGGGATCAATATGGCACATGGAAGGCAGGAAGGAAGGACCACTATGACACATGGAAGGCAGGAAGGAAGCACCACTATGGAACATGGAAGGCGGGAAGGAAGGGTAACTATGGTACATGGAAGGCAGGAAGGAAGGAAGGATCACTAGGTTACATGGAAGGCAGGAAGGAAGGATCACTATGATACATGGAAGGCAGGAAGGAAGGATCACTATGGTACATAAAAGGAAGGAAGGAAGAATCACTATGGCACATGGAAGGAAGGATCACTATATGGCACATGGAAGGCAGGATCCCTATGGCACATGGAAGGTAGGAAGACTATGGCACATGGAAGGCAGGAAGACTATGGCACATGGAAGGCAGGACGACTATGGCACATGGAAGATGGGATCCCTATGGCACATGGAAGGTAGGAAGACTATGGCACATGGAAGGCAGGAAGATTATGGCACATTTAAGGAAGAGAGAGAGGTTAGAGTTCACTCACCTGAGGCTGCATTGAGGCTCAGGGAGACATCATGACAGGAGCACCGGCTGCTTTAAATCTCACACCCACACCCCCTTCCCAGGCACAGATTGGCTGCATGCAGGGGTTGCAGGAGGGCACAGGGGGGACATAGGGAGGAGGTGGGACAGACCTAGCCTCCCTCCTTCTCCCTCCTCTTACGAGATATACAGAATCCAGCGTGTGGGCGATGTGTGCAGCAGGCGGGGGTGTACAGCGGACGAGGGAGGTGCTCAGCGGGCAGGGGATGTGTGCAGCGGGCGGGGGTTGTGTGCACCGGGCGGGGAAGTGTTCATCAGGCGGCGATGTACAGCGGGCTGCGGATGTGTGCAGTAGGTAGGTGAGTGGACGGTGGAGGTGGGGGGACTGTGTTGCTTGGCACTGAGAGAGGCAATGGAGCCCCCGACTAATGTGTGCTCTAGGCCGGCGCCTACCTTTCCTATAGGTAGCATTGGCCCTGTCTGGGCTAGTCAACATGCCCTGGGATCTTGCCGCAAGGATGGTAATATCACCCTTGTCTAGGCGTTGTGAGCAGAAGTTGGGGGTAAGGTAAATATAATAGCTAACATTTTTTTACCCAAAATTTTTATTTTACATTTTGTCACGGAATTATGGCATAGGGGAGGAGGGTGTTGTCCTCTGTATTGTGTTAAGTTATTAACTTACTGTATGGCACTGTGTTACTTTAACTGACATTTGCGCAGTCATGCAATTATGTACTCAAATAAAATTTATGTCATTTATTTCCTGCAAATTGAGATTTCTTTTGGTGATATTTGATCAGCACTGTGGTTTTTATTTTTTGCGCTAAACAAAAAAAGATCAACAGTTTTGAAAAAAATATATATATTTTTATACTTTCTGCTATAAAACATATCCAATAGAAAATGTATAAATCTAATTTCTATAGAAATTTAGGCCAATATGTATTCTGCTACATATTTTTGGTAAAAAAAATCCCAATAAGCGTATATTGATTGGTTTGCGCAAACGTTATAGCGTCTGCAAACTATGGGATGTACAGTTGTGCTCATAAGTTTACATACACTGGCAGAATTTATGATTTCTTGGCCATTTTTTAGAGAATATGAATGAGAACACAAAAACTTTTCTTTAACTCATGGTTGGGGTTTGGCTGAAGCCATTTATTATTATTAACCACTTCCTTACTGGGCACTTAAACCCCCCTCCTGCCCGAACCAATTTTCAGTTTTCAGCGCTGTCGCTCTTTGAATGACAATTGCGCGGTCGTGCGATGTTGTACCCAAACAAAAAGAAAGCTCTTTTTTTCCCACAAATAGAGCTTTCTTTTGGTGATATTTGATCCCCTCTGCGTCATTTCTGATCGCCGCTATAAACAAAAAAAGAGCGACAATTTTGAAAAAAAAAACAATATTTTTTACTTTTTGCTATAATACATATCCAAAAATAAAAAATAAAAAAACGAATTTATTCATCAGTTTTGGCCGATATATATTCTTCTACATATTTTTGGTAAAAAAAAAATCGCAATTGGCGCTTATTGATTGGGTTGCGCAAAAGTTATAGCGCCTACAAACTATGGACATTGATTTATGGCGTTTTTATTTATTTTTTTTTTTACTGGTAATGGCGGCGATCTGCGATTTTTATCGGTACTGCGATATCGGGGCGGACATGTCGTACGTTTTTGACACTTTTTTGGGACCAATGACATTTATACAGAGATCAGAAATTTAAATGTTCACTGATTACTGTATAAATGTCATTGGCATTGAAGGGGTTAACCTGCAGGGGGCAGTGAAGGGGTTAACAATGTTCCCTGGGTGTGTTCTAACTGTGGGAGGGCGGGGCTGGTCGGGACATAACAGATCTAACTGATCCCAGT